>JAQGAU010003036.1:0-14031 GCA_034698045.1 Paramacrobiotus richtersi
CCGTCCAAAGCGCCGCTGGAGATCACTGCGCCCACGGGGAATCGCAAACGGTCCAGTGTAGTGCCAGTGCCCGAGGAGATTGCCGGGTTTGTCGAGAAAGAGGCCAGAAAGGAGGAAATCATTCCCAAGGTGACGCTGGAGACGCTGCCACTGCCGTCCAGTGTGCCGGTGGTGAAAACCGCTAAACTGTTCAAGGTAAGAGTTTCGTAGTATTGGTACTGCTCCGTTTGACCGTTAGTTATGCTACGGAACTTCGCATGTTGTACTGTACTGCTGTCTTGTTTTGTGCGCTATTTTACCAATTCTAATGCCGCTCCTTTTTTGTTTTTTGTTTATTATATCTTGCTGTTTTAAATTTTTTTTAAAAATTATTCCAGAAATTAAAAAATATTCTAAAAATTAAGTATTCTAAAAATGGTCTGACGGCAGTGTTCATACTGGAAAACGTTGTGATTTCTGTAGGGTCCAGCTGGACTGGGCTTTGGAGTGTCACAAGGTCACGAAAACATCAAGGAGGGCATCTTTGTCAAAACGATCACGGATGGTGGTGCTGCGCAAAAGGTAAGGAGAAAGTTGATTTAGAGATTTAGAAATACCTGTTATTTGTTGCTATGAATGGGTTGATTGATGATTTGTTACGACGGTGTTGTTAACTCTATGTTTTGGTACTGCAGGAAGGAACACTTCACGTCGGTGACCAGGTATGAGAATTCAGTGCGATTGTTGTGAGTTTCCATGTGTTACGTAAAATGTTATTGGGGATGAGCGCTTTTAATCTCCCTTTAAGTAAGTTGGCTGTCTGTGCTTCTCGATCAGCAGTCTCCTTTCAACCAGGCAACAACTATCCTTCTGGTATTAGCTTGCATGCAACGTAGTGTAGTGGCACTTTAAATCGACGACAGTGCCTGATACTGGTCAGAATAATTATAGTCATTGCACGGAAAGTTATTTTTCGTAAACTTGTCTTACAAGATACAGTTGTGGACCGGTTATCAGGTTTTTCTTTTGTTTGTACCCGGTCAGTCAACGGCAGAGTACAGATGCTGCTGTGTTAACGACAAAACATTACGAACTACTGGTCTACGAACTAATAACATTAAAGAACACAAAATCATAGTAAACAAGAGATTTTCCAGTTACTTATATTACCATGATGTGGTGTTCTGTCAACAGATAATCTCCGTCAACGGTGAGAACCTCGTCGGCCTAGACTACAACCGCGCGCTGAACATCCTGTGCCGCGCCGACCGCGACATCACCCTGACCGTCTCCCGCCTGCTCTCCTCCTCCCCCTCCTCCTCCAGTCCCTCGCCCCAGCCCTCCCCCCACGACCTGGAGCTGACCGTCGACATTCACCGTAAACCCAATACCGGACTGGGACTAAAGCTCTCGGCACTGCCGTTGGAGAACGCGCCGTTAGTTGTCAGGGAGATCTACCCGGAAGGGTGTGCGGGAATGGATGGGCGGTTAAAAGTAGGGGACAGGTTATTGCAGATCAACGAAATGGATGTGCGGCATGTTAGCAGTGTGGATGTGGCGATGGGAGCGTTGGTCAGCGCGGTGGGCGAGAAGATCCATTTAAAGGTGTTGAGGGACGGGGAGATGCTGAGTGATGAGGAAATGTTCCAGACGGTGGAGGTGGAGCTGGTAAAAAGACTCGGCAAAGGATTAGGGTGAGGAGAAATGCTGATTATAGAACTGGACATATTGTTAAGCATTTTATTGCTCCAAACTATTTTTCATTCTTTTTTTATCTCCTATACGTTCACCTAGAGTATTGTGTTCTTTTCATAGTCATTATAAAGATATTAGTTTTATATGTAGCCTGTTGACTGGTTTTTTGTAATTGTCATCCGTTTTTTAACTGAATTTGCTGTGTATTACTGTATCTACACTATCTACTGTATTACTCTATCTACACGCGCAGACAGCTGAAGTTACCGATAGCATGTATGATATCTATCGTAGTACAGTGGCACGTCCAAGCGGTTTCGCCTTACCTGACTGCAATTTCGTTTGAAATACGGAAAATAGATTTACTTTTTGTGAAACTTTAGCTAGCATGTTGTACATCAGTTTCGTTTGTTATAGACTCTCCATCGTCACCCACCAGAACGAGCCCGGCGTCTACGTCTCGGAAGTGGTCAAAGGCGGTGAATCGGAAGGGAAACTGCAGCCTCAAGACCAGATTATGGAAGTCAACAACCAGGATGTCCGGAATAGCAGCCAAGAGATGGCCGCTACCCTGCTGAAAGCGGCGCCCCTGGGAAAGGTGCACCTCAAGATCCGGAGGTTGCGGACCGGGGTTACCAAGAGCGGCAGCAAGGCCAGGAGGTCCAGTTCGGTGGGGAATGAAAGGAAACCGCATATTGGGAAGAGGGAGAAGAAGACCAGTGAGGCCGTGTCCACTTCGAGTCCGACGTTGGACAAAGCCAGTGTGGCTAGTACGGCGGCGGCTGGGGCGATGGCCACCACCCCGGGGACCGGGAAGAAAGCTGTATCACCATCGCCACAGGTACGTACACGATATACGTTAATTGTTTTATTCCAATAAGTATTGCACATAGCTGTATTGTACACTAATATAATGTCGGCAATGAAACGATTTGAATTTGCTTGTGTACTGCGCGAGTTTCCTTCCAGCAGATACTTTTTTGGTGATGCGCCTAACAGCAGTCCACAATTTTGTTGTGTATTGTTGCAGCCGACGGAAGGTGTCATCACCATTGACTTTTTCAAGCAAGGAAGCGATCCGTTGGGTTTCCAGCTGACCGGACCCAAGGGCGCCTTGATGTTCGGCAAGATCGCGGCCAGTTCACCGGCTTTCAATCAGGCCCAGCCGGGCGACCGTCTGCTGGCGCTGAACGGGACCAGTGTGGAGATGATGACCCAGGGTGAAATCAACGCCCAACTCAAACAGCTCGGCGGCAAGATCTCCATGGTCTTGCTGCGCGGCGGCGGACCTCCGCCACCTATCCCCACCACGCCCGATCTCAAGAGTGCCCAGGCAGCCAAAACACCCACGTGCGTTGTGCTTATCCATAATGTGGCACTGATAAATAAATGTGTTAAGAAATCGCGAGTATCCGAAATATGTTAATCATGTGGAATTGTGGATTATCAAAATTATTATTTCAAGATTATCAAAAGTCCACATAACAATGTTGTGTAGTAAAGGAGGCAAACCAGATCGTATGTGAATTGCAGTAATATTGATTCATGGAAAACATTCTGTCTGTTGTAGTCAGCCGGAGTGTCGAACGATTGTCCTACAGCGCGGGCAGGACGGGCTGGGATTTTCCATTGTAAGTGCTCGTTATCTGACAGCGTGTTCCTTAATACGACGCATATCGTAGTGGAGTGGCACGCAGTGCGCTCTTCTGGATTGGATGCTAACACTATACGAACTAAAGTTTAGCCTTTCTAATTCACATATTGCTTTCTCGGTTGTGTTGTCTTTTTATGTGAAACATGTGGTTTTATATTGTTAGGTGGGCGGGTACGGATCGCCACATGGTGATTTGCCTATTTACGTCAAAACGGTCTTCGCCAAGGGAGCGGCCGCTGAGGACGGTAAGTCAAGTGCAGATTCTTCAAGAAAATCTACATCATCGAAACAGTTTCTGTCTATTTTTTAATTTGAAAAATGTTGTATTTGACGTTTTACAACATTTAATAAAATATTTTGGTTAAGTCATTATTGTTGTTTCACGGTCTTTTTTTAGAACTATGTACACTAATGTTAGGAGTAACTGCTAGAAAACATGTTAGACGGAATTTTTACTTTGCAGGTCGTTTGAAGCGCGGTGACCAGATAATTTCGGTCAACGGGGAAAGTCTGGAAGCGGCCACTCATGAGCGCGCCGTCAACATCCTGAAGAACGCCAAAGGCACCGTCACGCTGGCCGTTATCAGCTGATACTCAAACCACTGCTCCGATTGACCAATATCTCACCGAAAAGCAGATTCCGGGGATGTTGTTCCATAAAAGCGATGCTTTTCTCTCTTTTTCTGCTCTTCCGCCGCGCCAGTAATCTGATCACGTTGTCCATGGCATTTTCAATGGAAGATTTTAACTTTTTACCTTTTGCCGACCGTTGACAATGGAGCAAAACAACGAGTTGTTGTTTTTGTAATTTTTTTCTGGATTTTTAAACGGATGTTGTCGCGCAGTTCGGGTGGTTGTCGTTGGCTTCGCTGTACTGTACTTTTGCTGATTTCCATGGCGATTTTGTACAGTTGATTACGAGTTTTGTTAGCAGAACGGATTGACAAGAAAATGCATCAGTATATGTTGCTAATTCTTGGAACTTCCCACATGCAACCGGCAATTTAAGCGGTGCTAGCAGCAGAATCGTACTGTAGGTGCTCGCTTAGAGGTACTGCGCGTGTTAAATTGATGTGATTGCCGTGAGTGAGTCACCTTCAGAGTCTTCCTACATCCACCAAAACTGCCTGTCGTCACAATCAATAATTATTGTAGATATCGTTATAAGAAGGAGCGCCAGATGTTTTGGACGTAAAAACGATGACCCGAAAAAAGTACGGACGTGGAGGCTTCCGGGAACAACCGTTGGGATCTGCACGTACTGCAGATATAATTATCTCTGGTCGTTTTTATGTCCCGGCTACTTTGCCTGGCCGGGAGGAACAAGAAGAGGGATTGAAATCCGCTGATCTGCGATCAGCCGCGTATTTGCTTGCTCGCCGGTCGCATATATTGGTTGTGCTTGATTTTGCGCACTATATTGATTGTAGCAAACGCTGATAAGCAGCCGTTTACGGCTGTAATAGCTTGCGCATGTGCGTTTAATAAGGGGACATACACGATACAAGTTGATCATCATATTCGAATAAGTAATGTATAGATACATAGCTGTAGTGTGCATTACGTCGGCAATAATGAAACGATTTGCATTAATTGTTGTATACTGTGTAGTTTTTCCTTCCAGCGGATACCTTCTTGGTAAGCAGTAGCTTACAATTTTGTTGTGCCGACTGAAGCCGTGAATACCATCAACTTTTTCAACCAAGTACTCTCGTTTAATTGAGGTTTACTTTTGCTTATTATGAACATCGACAATGAAAGTCTGAAATTCTTAGAAATTAGTGAAGCAATGGACCGGGGCCTACCGGCGTGCCGGTCGGCTGTTCGGATGGATGCTGTAATCTGTCACTGGATATTCTCGGAGTGGAATGTTTTCCTGATTTCTCCTTGTCTTGTACTTTTTCCACACCCTAATTCCGGCATATATTGCCAGAACGAGGATTCCAACGACTCCGATTACTATTCCCACGGTGTAGTCCGGCTCCCCATCAGGCTTTTGAGGGCTTCCTTTAGCTTTTGCTACAAAAACAATTAATTTACTTAAATTATCTTATACTATTCATATTTATTTAGATTATCCGCAAGTTGTACTTCTATGGAAACAGTTAATAAGTGTTCAGAAAGTACTTGCAAAAGAGCGCAAACAAACTCAACATTCCCGTAAGCCCATGTGCCAGAATAACTTGAAAGGACCACACCAAATCACACATCACGTCACATGAGCCTCTAGATAATTTTCTGACACGGGCATTAAGAATTCAATCAAGACGAAGGTCATGTTGACTAGTCGGTCAACACCTTCAGTTTGTGTAAAATATGCGAAAAATGTTCTTTTGTTCTTATTTGGCTTCAGTTGCCGACCTCCCCACTGTCCTGATAAAATCTAACGCTTTATCGAGGGTATAAGTTACCATATTGCATGTACAGGGTGAATATAAATGTAATGTACAGGGTATACGGCATGCAGTATAAAAAAACGTCAAAACATCATAAATATATTAATGCGCAAATCCAGTGTTTATCCCTTTGTCTATTGTCGACATTCGTACTGTACACGGTACATGCAACATATACAGTGTATGCGCATAATTCGCGTAAACTTCGATTTCTTTGTATTTTCTAGAATCTGCAGCCAGTTTATTAACATAAATTTAAAACGTACCTACCTTTTATTTACTAATCCGAAATCAATTAAGATATAAATGCATTAATGCAACACAGCAGCCAGATATTGGACATTTCCGTGCTGTATCTACTTTAGTACACCTGTACGGTACGTACAATGTTCGGATAATAATGTCTGTGCGGATGATTAACTGTTTTTATGATTAACCAATGATTAACTGATTACCTGTGTTCTTTTCATGAGAGCAAACTAGTCCGCGGTCGTTATCGGCATCGCACGACAAACCTTTACAGCACGCTGAGCTCGTCCCGTTGCAGGACATTCCTTCGGAAAGGCATAAGACGTTCGCAAAAATTAAGCGATCAGATGCATACATTAACACTAATATACACACTACCGCAGCTAGAAGATCCATGATCACTGTTTGGTGTTTACTGATAATAGTATAATAAATTATAAATATAACTTTTAAATAGTTCAAAACAGGAACCGAGTAAATATGATTCTGTAGGCTTGATTGGCAGACTTGTATCCGGGTGCCGCTCTCCTGCCACGACTACATGGAGGAAATGCAAAAACACCATAGATAATTAGATCTCTGGTGCAGGCATGGACGACACCGCACCCGCTCTTTTTTCGAGCAGTCATATTCAATGTTATCCAAATTATGGTGCCGTAGGATACAATCGACAAACCTGCACAGTGCACACAGATTTACAGACACCCTGTACGTGTTGTCTGCCGTGAAATCACAATCACCGGTGGGAATCCAATTCTCACCGGTTTTTGCGCCACCCCGTATGCACACAGCTAAATTGTTATGACCTTGACAAAAATATCTCATAAAAGTATCTTATCTCCCCTCAGCAACATGATATTCTCTGTGAACAGCCATGCCGTTGTTGTTTTTGCTTCTTCTGGAAACATAAAGATCATTGGCAGCCGGATAGTCTGTTTCGCTCATCTGGAATCTGAACTAGGGACAGTAACTGAGTAACCAGTAACCACTACTTTACAACTCTTATTAGAAACGTCCAGAATTCCACAAGTTTTGGTGAGATTCACGCGACATTCACGCAAGTTGTCAGTGAAAAGCTTTCGTTCGAAATTACATAACGTCAATTTCGGTACATGTTATGATAACGAACGCACGCTTGTCAACGTACACTTTTACGTGGACATTTATGTTACATAATTATGGTGAACGGTACTACCATCTGTTTATTCGTGCTTTATATGTATACACTTACTAATCTGTATGTACAGTAGAGGCGAAAACAACAGATGCATTGTACCGTTCACCATACAAACAATCTATCGCGCAGGCAATCAACGTCATACTTTGCTTTGTACGCAAAGTGGAATGGATGCTCACAGATTCACAATCAGTGATACCGGTGTCTACTGTACTGTACAATATTTTGTGTAGTATGCCATGTGGAGAATACAGGACATACAGTACTTGTTGCGGCATCTTGAGTCTAAAATGTAGACCCCACAAACTGCACTTTTATTATCCGGCTATGGCACGCTAATTTTACGGTGTTAATCTTGACGATTGCGGGTGCGGTGATTTTGCAGGCGGTGCAGCTTACGGATGGGCTCTGAAAGGAACGTTTCCGGACTTCCATCTATACTCCCGGCTCGGCTGCTTATCGGTTTCCGCTCGTTAACTGTCCTGAAGAAAACGAGTGCGCACGCTGCAGATGTTACCCAATGGTGCCCGTGGTTGTTTGCCCCCAAGGGGATTCTGTAATTTGTCTCGCTTTTGTCTTTGAATAATTGTGGAATCAGCTCTTGCTGTTCGTACTCAGTGCGGTAACCACATGGTGCTGTTTTTTATCCTGATTACAAAATGTTGACAAATGCATTTTTTATCTCCACAGCTGGACAGCCGACAGCGGAAGTTCGGAACAACGGCACCGCACGGGATATAGCAGCGTGCTCATTGTCACGATTCTGTTTGGAACTCCTGAACAGAAGACATCTACACTGCGATTTTACCACTTCCAACCGACAGCGCTTCGAGACTTGCATACACCGTGC
This sequence comes from Paramacrobiotus richtersi, assembly GCA_034698045.1. NCBI lineage: Eukaryota > Metazoa > Tardigrada > Eutardigrada > Parachela > Macrobiotidae > Paramacrobiotus > Paramacrobiotus richtersi. Next base: position 8,001 of record JAQGAU010003036.1, read on the forward strand.
GCAGGAAATTATTTGCCGTTTTCCCGGGACAGCCTTTTGATCTGCTTCCGCTAAAAAGCTCGTTAGATGGCTACACTAATCTGTTCTGCAGATTTCGTTGCGAACCGAAAGAGGGTGTACCCAATTTTCACGGTCTTTAAGCTAGACATACTGTCGTAAAAGATTCTCAGTGAGCGGTTAGGGTTGGCACAGGTAATTTTCAAAAGTACTCCCGAGTCCAGGAAGACTTACAGAATGTACTGTCTGGACGTTTTAACCGGATACATAGGCCAAGGAGGACATTTTGCTGGAAAAAATAGCCGACAATTTCATGCCGCTGATCCCCATTCTGTATTGCTACGAACAAACCGGACGACATTGGTGCTACCAACTGGTGGACAAAATGTTAAAATTGACCCTAGTTCGATTACGGCCGACTCCACAGCGTTCCAGATACTTCTGTACATTCCCCGTAAGGTGGAGAAGATCATCGACCACTTGACGGAGATCGCGCCCGGCAGATCCGTCAAACTGCTTTGTGCAATGAGAGCCAGTTCCATCGTTCCCTTGGAGAAACTATTGCGCCAAATTAGAATACTTCTGGAGCGGATGAAATCTATGGGAAATGCAGCATTCAGTGCGGAGGAATACTGCAAACTGTTGACAACCAGTGGGCTGGTGTCAGATCCAGTTTGTGGCGTGTACTTCATCGAAGTGTTTAAGAATACTGATGGTCTGACGGATTATCCGTATTTTTAAAAGTTTGGTCGCCTGTTGTGTTTTGAATTGATGGAGAATCGGCCGACGGTCTCCGAACGAGAAAGAATCAGATGCGGGTCACACTAGTGGACAATTGAAGAATGCGCTGGCCGATCAAACTGAGAGCGGAACCAAGTGAGTAACCCTGTGGCCTGTTGTTATCTAATCATGCTGCCACGAATGTGGAGCTTTTCGAAGAAACGTTATCGTAGTTTAAGACTGTGACCGCACACAACTTTACGTCGGCTGTGATAGCATAATATAGTTATGCTAATTTCAAATCTTTTCAGTTAGGAAAAAGACCAAGTTCGTCTTCCATGTAACAAGCGCCCAAAAACACTAAATTCTGCGTGGGAGACATGGTACGTTTCTCCCGCGTGAACAAGCCGAGATACTACTCACACCCTGATGAACTGGCTATTTGCGGGGAATCATCACTGTCAACGCTCCCATCCTGGTCCGCTTTGCCTGGGCCCCGCCCGAAGACATCGATCTGGCCGAGTGGAGACTGTAGGTGGTGACCAACAGAACGACGTTCAAGTGTACTCTGGATGCGCTGCGCACGTAACAGTGCACGTTGGTGACGGAACGCAATACAGTGAGCGCGGCGTACGGGCGGGAATGGAAGGGAACAACCAGTGGAATAGGAGCGCTATGAAGAAGTGGACAAGTACATTGAAGGCCTGATTAATTTGCAGAAGAAGGCGGTGAGGAGGACGTGCGCGAGCTGTAACAAGCTGACTGTTGTGCACGGACCACCGGCGACAGGTACAATAGTGTCAGTACATAGTACAACAAGATAGAATTGTGAGGGATTAAATTGTCATTAGGGAAGACGCACATGATTGTGGCGTTGCGGCGGGACCTAGTGGCCAAGTACGGCAAATGCCAGGTGCTAGCCGTTGTCGCGACCAACAGTTCTGCCTATAACATCCTTTCGACTTATTTGAGACTGTTCCCAGGTGATTTGCACCTCCACCACTGGAAATACTCCGTCGATAACATCACTGGTTGCTGGGCTGTGTATAAGTGACAGTTTGCCCCGGTTCGGATCGGTGACAAGTCCGCCGTGGCCAAGGAAATGCAGCCGTACGCGTTGGAGAATTTGGCCGAAGGCCGGGCCATGCAAGGCATGCATCGCGTAGTGAGCGGAAGAAATGCCAGGAGAAGAAGCTGCAGGAGGCCGATCTCGTCGTCAGCACGTGCACCGGCGCCGGACGGGCTGATCTGAAGAATGTACGTTTATCGTCGTGGTCACTGATGAAGCCCTCCGTTCAAACAAGGACACACTCAGATCATTGATTCTTTTGGCGGATTTGTCCGGTTCAGGGACTTGCGGTGGGAGTTGTTTATGGTCGCCCACCAACACTGCGCGTTGGGCTCTAACAATGCCAATCAATGCGAAGGCAGCTACGAGTGACGAGCACCATTATGACGAGAAGCCAACTGCAACAATGACGCGTACTTATGCCGCTATCGCAAAGGGAGGCCACTGTACTAGGTAATCCCTCTCCGCTGATGCTGGCGATGAAGACCGGAGCGGTACAATGCTGGTAAAGCATAGGGCTTTCATATGACGTAAAATATCCGGCTTTGATTGTCATCGATTGCGCAAGGGGCTACCCGCTCGGGCAAGTATTGTCTGATATTAGCGGTACATCCATAATCCTAATAGCTTTGTTATTTTTAAAAAAGTATGGTTCACAAACAATATGGCTCCAGAACTCGTAGTGAAGAACATGCTGGTCAAATTTGAAGCAAATCGGACCATTTTAAAGAGAGTTATCGTGGACGAAAGGAAACACAGAAAAAAGTGCGTTGGAGCTGAGTATAGAAGACCTTCGCTTCGCTCCGGTCGATTATGCAACAGGAGCATAACCGTTGCCATCCCTTCATTATACGGTTCCCAACCGAGCAGTTTTACGATGGGCAACTACGTATACAGTCGTTGGTTAACGTGGAAGAATGCCTTCTACCGGCCGGTTTCAACTGGCCCGATGCAAATAAGCCGGTGATGCTGATCGACGTTGATGGGAAAGAGTCCTAAGGCCGTGAAGGATCTCTGCACAACGAGACAGAAGCCAAAGCCGTCGTTTGTTTGTTGGAGAAGCTGCTATGCTTAGATGAAGTTAGGTCAGCCGGTTGTTGGTGGTCCAGCGGTCAAAGTGCGGGAAGTGGCGTGGTCAGCGCGTACAAGGATCAGGTCAAACTCCTGAAGAATAAGGTCAAGATCTCACCCTAGCTAAGATATCGACATTGTCACGGTTGATGGATTCCAGTTAACGGGAATCGGAAAGCATTACGGAACCAGTAGTTTATCGAGTTAGTGGTTTTCAGGGCAAGGAGAAGGATGTGGTCATCTTCTCCGCGGTGCGCTTTCGGGGAGATGGGACGATTGGCTTCCTGGCGGATGAGCGGCGCTTCGACGTGCTGATGACACGCGCCCGCCGCGGATTGATGGTGGTGGCCAGCATGACCACGCGCAAGGCGTCGGACGGTTCCATTTGGCAACGATGGATCAAATTAGTTGAGGACAATGACCGTTTAATTGTCGGTGGTCCACAGTACGTTGAGTGTGCGTGAAACGGTCACAAACACCGGTCGTGTTGTTTGATTTTCTTTAGGCTTGCTGTACCAGAGCAAGGTTTGTTGTTTGGAACTGTGTCATTTGAGTGTCATATGACGCAGACAATAGATTTACATCGGTGCTGCTTATTGTCTGTAACTCGTACGTTCTGAAGAGCAGTTTTCTTTTGTTTCCAGTGTTTCAAACGAAATGGAACTGCGGGTTTTTCTTTCTTTTTCTATTCCAAATAAACCAGATATCTCCAATATAACATAACATTTTCCGGTAACTCCTAAGTGCGTTGAATCAGTTTTGCCAAGACTGGAACAAGCAACTCAAAGGAGGATCTCGTTGGGACATTGTAGCTGGATTAGGCTAAAAATCTGTGTGGTGGAAGTTCTGTAATTGCAGATCCTACAACGTAAAAGTGAGCACAGGACTGTAATCCTATTGTTTGCCATATACTGCTTTCCGTACTACAGTATTGGAATAATCATTGTGCTAATGTATATAACAATGAAATCGAAAAGTGCCCCTACTGCAGTGCACGCTTGCGTCACTTTGTTGAATAAAAATCCCAGCAAGTTTATCTCTCGAAATAAGGCGACGCGCTAAAACTCTCGAAGCACAACTAGGGGCAGATTACTGGTTCTGGTACTCGTGGTGACACCGGCACTGGTGCTCGTACTGGTTGTGGTACTGGTAATGGTTGCAGTTCTGGTACTGGAAGTTTGAAGTAAGGGGATCACCATTGACCACAATGATAAATCTGCACTTTAACGGTTAAAGTTTAACCGGTCGGTAATTTTCAAAAAGCATGGACGCAAGAAACATAGGTCACGCTACTGTGCAGCACGCGTAAAAAAAATTCGTTTACCTGGGCATTCGCTAAAATCTGGTCGGCCCTGATTAAATAACAAGTTGTCTGAAATTTAGTTGATAGTAATAATCGCTGATAATTTTGGTTGATAATACGAAACTGTAAACGAATACGTCTGCCATTAATTTGCAGTAACGTGAATGCGCACAATTGCATTACAGCGATGCATTGAGACTCTGGTACGGTGGTACATCTTGTTTGAATCACATGATTTACAACAATTTATCACATCATAGGATCACATCAGTTACATATTGTTTGAATCACCCAGAACGTGAAGTCATAACATATTACAGCAGTGCATTGAGCACCGGTACCTAATTTTGTGAAAAAGTGAATAGGTCATAACATAGCAAAGTGGTGTAAGAAGTACTACGAACCACCGGTAAGTAATTCTATAAGAGCAAACAATGATGCAGCTTAAAGGTACAATATGGAAAGGGAAACAGAAAGAAACAAAAACTTATCAGAAAGGAAAACGTCTGAAGAGATTGTTTCGACGTGGACTGCCCTGGTGCATCGCAGTTGTGGAGAAAACGATTTTAACGCCATTCAATTCATATACACAAAGTACCTAACTCTTGATCTATTATACACCCGGCCGCGCCGTAATCAACGAAATCTGGAAGCGATAGAATGTCTGAAAACCCGAGAACACCGTTAGGTTCCCCATGGTCGAAAACGGCGCCACATGACATTTTTTTCAAAAACTTTTGCCGGCATAGTGAACAAGAACTTCAGGTGTGACATTTTCAAGTCGACCTCGACACTAAAGGTAAAATAATTAATTGGTCGGGTTGCTTCGAACAACATAACACACCAGTTCAAAATAAATAAATAATAATAAATTTTGAATATTAGTTAATAACAAAGTAATAATCCATAAGCATCGTCATAAGCATCGTCATACCGGCATGCCGGAAAGCAAAATGTAAAACATTATTATCGTTACAAAGAAGATTAAAAAAAGAAGATAAAAAAAACGTTCCTAAAAGATTCACGGACTGCTGCCATGGTCTGGAAATGAAAAAAGTAATAAATTATCCCTTAAGGCTTAGAGTCCTTTCAAGAAGCTATCTTTCGAAGGATATTTAAATACATCAGTCACGATTAAAACCAGGAGCGGAATTTTGAATTTTCAAAAACTAGAATTTAATCCTGAATCGCTGCTTCTTTTTTCAGAAATATTTAGTTAGGCATTCATACGCGAAATTAAATAAACTGCGTCACAAAAAACTAAAAACAGATTTCCCGATTAGGTTTGATTAATATGTATACCGTATTTTCTCAGCTTCTGGCCCAGGACGTTCATTTTTTCGTCGTCTCCCGAAAATGTCATTTATTACAAATACAGAGTGAGCGTTTATTGTTTCAACTACCCCATTCGTCCGAAGGGTAGTTCTTCACCAAAAAGTAACGAAGAAAATAATGTTTTAAACAAGAAAAAAGTGCATTTTTCTCTTCGTGATTAATTTTCTACAACCCTCCACAGATTCCCAGACGCGGAAGGAGGTCGTACGGACAACCAGATATATCATGTGCCTTGCGTACAGCATGTAAATTAATATTATAAACACTTAATTACGCCTGCCTAAAACAAGCGCTCATGGGCGCTTATTTCGGGGGAGCGTGTAATTATTGTAACGACCAACCGGAGGGGAGTTTATAACGGGGGTGCGTTTAATACGGGGCGGGGGGCTTCTAATTGAGAAAATACTTCGACTGATTCAGTCATCGGGAGTTAGCTTACTTTACAGCATTTTTTTTATCGAGCGAGCGCAGCGAGCGTTTTATAAGGTACAGTAATCAAAGTTCCCGACAGGTAGTACCCGGTTCTGGGGCTCTTG
>JAQGAU010003037.1:0-14027 GCA_034698045.1 Paramacrobiotus richtersi
ATGATGAAGCGGGTGGTTTGTTTGCGGAGAATGGTTTCATCTGTCCTGTTAAGTGGTTTTTAATGATTTTTATGTCTGTACAGATTCGCCGTTGATTTTTTGTATTTTTCAAGCATTATGGTGTTTATTGCAGTTTTAGCGATTTTTCCGCCAGTTATTTTAAGGTGCTCGAGGCGTTTTTTCGTAGTCTGTTTGAAAACTTTTTACTTTAATTTAATTATTATTTGAGAAAAGTTTAACTTGAACTGTTGTATTGAATATCTTCGAATGAAAGTTTTAAGAACAGTGTGTAGAAAATTTTGTGCTATATCAAATGCAGTTTGACTGATTTGTAAGACAAAATATTTGAATTTCGTCCGGTGAAATTTTAGAATAAATTTTAGAATTTATGGGAAATCTGTCTTTATTTAGTTTAATTAGATAGCTACCTTTTAGTTTAGTTACCTTTTTTCGGTTGAAGTTACTCATTAAACTGCTTTATCAAAAAGACGTGCATCATAAATAATACCCGTTCCTTTCGTTTTATTCAGTGTACGTTTTGTTTCATAATTTGAAGGTTAGAATTTTATTGCCAGAACTTTAAAGCAAAATACCAGATATACTTGTTAGAATTTTTATAATTTAATAGGATTTTACTGTGATATTCAAAAATTAAGCGATTGTAGACAATTTCTTGACTTTTGTGGTGGTATTTAGGAAAATGGAGCATTTTTCGTGACGACAAACTACATTATGACCCCCGATCAAGAGCAGGGCATTTGCCCGGAAGTAAGTGCAACGAGCATTTCTCTACCGCTGCTTTGAGCTTAGCATGCGCTCACCATTGCTGGCATTGTGCTGGATTTGGCAAGTTAATTGAAGGATTTAAAATCCCATCAGCGTGGTGGTACCTGTGTAACCGACGCGGACTGCCCAGCCAAGACCCAATCGGCCAACGGGATCCGCACCGGGACGTGTAACAACGCGACGAAGACGTGCGAGATTTATGCGTGGTGTCCGGTGGAAACGGATCAAGAGCCCATGTAGGTTATGACTGATTAACCACAATTTATTTGATTTATTTGGCTGAATGTTCGTATTGTGGAGTATTATCTATATACTCGAATATAAATGTTGTGACGTTTTATTTTGTCCTGTATCAATAACAGTTGTAAGCTTACATAATTTTTACTGGAATTTATCTCGATATTTGTTCATTTAATTTTTATTTTATTTGTTCATGTATATTATCCATTATTATTTAATTTATTTATAAAGGATTAGTTTAATTTAAAAAGGATTATATTTATAAACGATTAATTTAATTTATAAAGGATTATATTTATACAGAATTATTTTATTTATAAAGGATTCATTTTATTTATTTATAAAGGAAACGTGTTTACCTGTTACACTTGTGCGTAGTCCGACCCACGAATTACGTATGATTATTAAGCAGAAATAATGAACAATGGACTCCGTTCTGATTGGGTAATCACAACCATCTAGATCCGTATGCCGTTGACATAAAATTGTTTGATGAATTTCATGGCCTTTTTGTACAGATATGGAAACATGACCTGGTAAAATGCATAAAGTGTTCCCATGTGATTTTCTTAGTATGTAGGAAAAAGTGCACGAGAAACAGCAACGTTGATTGCAGTCTCTGCTGCTGATTTGATGAAGATATGTATTTGAATAGAACAAAATGTTAGACGTATGCGCTTGTCTCCTTTACATTCTTATACGCAAATCACACACTAGTGTTCATTGCAGAATACCAGAACTCCAGGGAACAGAAAGCTTCACCGTTTTAATCAAGAACCAGATCATCTTCCCGAAATTTGCAGTGCGAAGGTAATGACGATCAAAATCATGTTTATTTACATTTTGATCAAATCAGTAGTCGTTTTTCTTTGCACCGTCTTTTTGTTTATCAGAAAATAATCAAAACTGTCGTTGTGTTTACTGTGTTCCGCGGTTTGTCGTGGAACTAGATTTTTTGCTTGATAATTTAAAATTGGTGCATTTTGTTTGTAGGAGGAATATTTTGGACTCTTTTGCCACTAACAACACGTACCTAAGTGGCTGTCACTATCACCCGCAAAATGATCCTTACTGCCCGATTTTTCGTTTGGGTGATATTGTCCAGGGAGCTGGAGAGAATTATACTGAGCTGGCTGCTAAGGTGAGCAGTGAGCACTGCACGAGGACCCAAATAATTTTTTTATATATTTTTTTATAATTTTTTTTATAAATTTTTTTATAAATTTTTTCCGATCAGGTTGTACGGCATTCTTTTACTTTAGTTTTTTTTTCTTACGATTTCGTTTTAAGTTTTTTTATTCACAATCTTTACATTTGTGTCGACAACATAAAAAATTATTACATTTTTTCGATAATTGTTTTAAAAGTTGTATTTTTTCCATCAGGGTGCCGTGATGGGTTTCGTGATCCAGTGGGACTGTAATTTGGATTTAGACGTTGAGAAATGCCGACCGAAATACTCATTCCGGCGCATTGATAACCGGGAAGATGTCACCGCTAAGGGTTGGAATTTCAGGTTGGTTTTAATCGTGCGCTGATGTGATTGCTCCGCCAGTTCATCTGATTTTGGGAAAAATAAAAATCCCGCCATTTAGTCATTATTAGACGAATTTTATCATTTTTGCGATCGTAAATAACAGCAGTTTTTCATGTGTTGTAACGCGAGTACTTCTGTACTCGGATTTGAAACTTTTATAACTGACTTTTTCTACAATTACAGTAGTTTCTACTGAACTGATTTTGTTAACGCTGTGTGACATAACGTGTGTATTTTGTCATTCCATGTTGTATTTTATGAGGAAAATTTCGAAATGCTTATCTAATTTTGAACTTATGCTAAATTAAATTTTTTCTAAATTTATTTTTCTGAATTTTGTAAATTTATGATTTAAATTATGGATTTCGATTGTTTATGGGTAAACTATTCACGTAATACTCACTTCGCTTTCCAGATATGCAAATTACTGGAATGTCAATGTGACCAATCCACAAACAAATATGACTTCTTCCATACAAAAACGGACGTTATTTAAAGTCTTTGGAATACGGTTTATCTTCTACGTCTACGGGACAGCTGGCAAATTCAACTTCGTACCGATGGCTACGAATCTCGGTGCCGGTTTGGCGTTGCTGGGACTGGTGTGTTGCGGAATATCGCATTGATCGAGTGTATAACGCTGACACTTTGTGATTTGTAGTCCGTAGTGTTCTGCGATCTGATTCTCCTGTACTGTACGAAAAAACGCGAATTCTACCATGAAAACAAGTTCGTCATGGTCAAGGATGATGATGCCCTTTTCGTAAGTGCCATTGCAAAGATCGGATATGTTTAACAGTTCCACGTCTAAAAAGCATCGTTTAATAGTACATTTCGTATGATTATTCAGATTAATTCAACGGAATACAGTTTTCATGAAAATCCATTAATCTTTATAGTTTTTCCTGATAATCATTGTTTTGACTTACGAATTCGAGCTAAGCTCCTGTTGAAAATGGCGAAACGATCGTAATCTGGATGAGCTGACCAAAAAAACGAAATATTTCATTGTTTTTCAAAAACTGTCTCGTGCGCCTGTTTAATTAATCTGTTATTTATTGAAGGTGATTTTGGGATTTTGGTATGCATTTTTTGCTTGTTTCCTCGTTGTACGTAGTTGATACTCAAAACTCTTATTTTTCTTCCATATGGCTTGACTTTAAAATTAATTTCCGTATAGATTAACGTCAAAAAAAGAATGTACATACGAAAAAACGGTAGTTGAGCACTTTATGAAACATAATATCGAAGCTGTTTCAACACGTAAAAGTGAGATTCTTTTGCAGTTAAACTAGTGTTTTTGTGGTGTTGTATGTTTAGTTTACTTTGTATATGATATATACCATGGCACAGCAATAAACACTGATAAATTTATCATAAATTTACCATAAAAATTTGCCAAAAATGTTTCATCATAAATTTACCATAAAAATTTACCAAAAATGTTTCATCATAAATTTACCATTTTTTATATGGTTTTTGGCAGTTTTTGCTTATGGAAAAGTTGTATCATTTGTCATTAATGTGAAATTTTATTAGGTGGATGAATCGTTGAAATCGAACACATACGCATACCGGGATTTCCACAATTCCGACGCCTGATCGGTTGATCGCAAGTGCTGCTGTTTCGAGGGTTGATTGATGATGATATGCCCCGGTGGAAATGAGTCAAAACCTCTGGTCTCTTCTGGTGATAAAACACTTTTTTGTCGCGCATTCTTTTCCGAAAAGGGGAGTTGTTTGCCAAGTGTGATTAATGGGGTATCTCTGACAATTTTCATGGTCTCCTTGATTCTTGTTCCTTGACGACTGTTTGGCTTTTCCGTTAATTGGCCCGTGTGTTTTTACTTTTAATGGATTTGTCGACGTCATGCTCATGTTTTTTGTGTGTGGATGTTTATTTTAGACGGCCGTGTCTTGTCTTTGGCAGATTGTTTTAACGGTGTACGGAAAATATGTAAGGAAACTGAATGACAACGGACACAAAGAAAAAAGAGTAAACAAGTGGAAAATAATGTGAATGGCCTTGTTTTGTGGATTGATTGGCTCATAAAGTTATAAAAAAAAAAATAAAAAAAAAATAAAGTAAAGTCATAAAGTTAGTTAGCCATAATTAAGTTATATTTGTAAAATCTTGCAGCATACCTGTACTAGAACTGAACCCGAGCCGAAGCCGCTCGCTAGTAATTCAGAAAACAATTGCACTGTTTACTCTATATGCGGTAAACAGATATACAGTATCTAGAATAAACAATGCAATTGTTTTCTTAATTACTAGCGAGCGGCTTCGCACGAGCTTAGTCTTGGAACAGTAGGCAGATATTTGAAATTTATTGAAATTGCGGGCATCTTCAGCCAGTGCTAGATCAGCTTAGAAAGGACTTTGAGAGATAAATGCCGCATTTATATTGGCAAGAATTTGCAGTCAAAAAGGAAAATGAATGTCATAAATAATTTTTTATCGTTGATTATCATTTTCACCCGGTCATATCGGGAATCCGAAACATACCGGAAGCAAAATTTGGAAAAATAATTTATATCTAATACGTACCAAATTTTATGAAGTTTAGTTTATATCTGGAAAAATCGACTTCAAAAGTTATAGTGATGTATAAGCAGTAAGATGCAAATGAGCAATTTCAACGTTAACAGACTGAACGCTCCAGTTAAAGGTCACCATGCTCAACCAGCGCCAAAACGTCCGTAAGGCTATTATTCCCGATAATTGATTAACAGCGGGAGACTGATTCGCTCTCTGCGACCGGGCTGCATACACATTTTGGCAATTCTAAATTAAAGTGGCAATTAAGCAGTGGATAGTGATGGCATTACATGCGCCGGCGGATCATTCTCCATCTGAATGATGACCTGCAGGCTAAGCACTAGCATGCACTAGTTTATAAATACATTCCTTGTCACACACTGTAAAGGATGGGCGATTATTAGTGGAGCGGTAAATATGTTTATTTATATAAGTAGTTATCGTTTTTGCAGCTAATGAGAAGTGACATGGCCAACTTGACTGGCTCTAATGTTTTTTCACTCAAAGATGTGTTCAAGAGGGAAATAAATGAGCTTGGCAATACACCAGACAACTGGGGATAAACTGACGTTTGAGATTTTCCTAATGTAAATCCCAGAGTCTAAGAAGTGTGACGTGTAAATCCTCTTCTGCTTATCTGAATATTAATATTTTTTGGCTAAAGAACTCTAAAGGTACATAGGGCCATATATACTGTATATAAAAAAAGAGCAAAAACGCATGTTCATTCGTAGCTGTTTAAAATAGTTAAATAAACTTTAAATAAAATAATATCATTGTAAAAATACATTACGTAATGAAGTATCGGATCAGAGAACAAGCGTGAAAATACATAAATGGATATATATTTTAAAAATAGCTCTGAATAGGGTCGAATACAATAATAGCTTTTGTAAGTGAACAATCGCGCTTTGTAAGTAACATTAGACAAAGATGTATAGAGTCCTCATAAAATTTAAAATCTAAAATTCTAATAAAATTTAAATTTAAATTATAAACTTAAAACCAAAAAATTATAAATAAATAAATTATAAACCAATCTATACTGAAAGAAAAAGAAACCTCGTGTATTAACCAGTTAAATAACAACTAGAATAATTGATTCATCATGGAACAAAAATAGTTTACCAATGAAATAAAAAATGTTTGTGCAAAACAAAATAACGAAAAATATCAAAATCGTAAACAATTAAACGCATTCCATTTAATCTTGGTTATTTTTGTTCTGGCATGGTAGCTATGGTGTTGTTCGCTGTAAACTTTATCTACCAATAGAATCACGCATAAACACTTATGCAGCTATTACGAAGCACAAAAAACATCCTTACTAAGAACGAAAACCGATTGTGATAAGTGGTAAATTGCCCGGAAGACATGTTAGGTATTTGTTCAATTATACAAAGCAGAGAGATTTGTCCGTTAAGGCGTTACTGAATTTCTGTATACCCCGGTAAATAACAGAAAAATCGTTAGGATTTTTAATCACACCTTTTGTTAGCCTTGTGATGTTAACTTGAGTGAATGCATAAACATACCACGATAGCTTCCAAATAACACGTTTTCTTACAGAAAAGTTCGTTCATACCTTGCGGCGTATTATAACAAAGAGCTCTCGCTAATGACTTTTGTGTCTGAGGCTGAAAACTAATAAATTTTTTCAGCGCCTGATCAAGCCAATTTCTGGCGTATAAAGAAAATGACTTTTGTGTTAACAGTTAATGAAATTCCGGACTTTTGCCGTCCTTCAGATTCAGAGTCTTTATTTTTCGACTAGTTCTCCACGGTCGTTAAATTTAGAAATTACTGTGAATGTTAGTTTCTACAGTGACCTACCTCTTATTTGTAATCATTAAAAGGTATTAAAAATGGCTTGATCGTTTTCAAAAGGTGGATTCATGATTTGCACATCTTACAGTCACTTACACACGATCCTAAAGGTGCCCGAAAAATGGATTGCTAGACACATTTGTAGGTGTTTCGGAAAATGTTTCGCACAAAAAACAACAATGCATAATAACATCGATATACATACTGTATAGTAACGAAAACTCGTTATACAGTAAACAGGGATTGTTGCTACATAACCTACCACAATAAAATTAATAACCCAAACATTGTAGTACATGTTATCGTATGATTTCAAATACAAAATACTTCAGCGATAATTAATAATAATCAACTAGCTCCGCATTAGTACTGTTTTTTACTGTCTTCAGACTTTCTTCGTTAGTAGTTTTAGTGTCTGTCATATTTTTGGAATTTAGATAGTTGAAAAAATCGCGAAGTGGATGACCATCTACCAGGGAGCTGCTAATACGTACTCTATATGTACGTGTACGGTGATGTAGTAAATTAATCGGTTAAAGATAGTTCTAACCCATACTATCGTTTCTTAATTTGAATTTTTATAGTACATGACACTAGTCAGTTTTATTAGATTCTACCGGTGTTTGTGTAACACGCCACGTTTTCACAACCGCGCAAGTGACCTTTCATTCGCCGCCAATTCCGGCTGGCAGCTGTAAACCGATCCGCTTGTACTTGGCACTTGTAAAATGTTGTAGAGCAAGTAAAAGTAGAAAAATAATCATAATGACTCGCGCATCGCCTACTATATAACCCGGGCTGGCGCTTTTACGCGTACAGGGCCCGTTGGTGTATCCATCTGTCATTTGATAGTGTAAATGCCTCTAGCTAATTAGTGTCAAATAATCCTTAAGACGAGATGATTTACTAAAAGTCACTAAATCACTACCAGCCGTTTTTCTATATATCCGAGATCGCCTACTGACGTGCTGTGCACTTGTGGACCAAAATCGCGCGTTAATCTCAGGCCTCCGAGCATCCGGCGTTCGTTGAGTAATCAGAAAAGAATCTGTGCACTAATCTGTTAGATTTTAAGCGCTTTTCGTGTCATTTTCCAAAGGAGATTATATGCATGATTACTTTTGATTAGAATCGGCATTAATTGGCGGTTAATTAAGCGATTTATCGTGTTGATTGGGTAACGTCAGCATGCCCCTTTTATCGTTCTCCATTGACGAGATTCTTGGGAATAATTTGGAGAATCACAACGCAGGGAAAACGAAGGCTCAGACGCCGGGACCGGGGACGCCATCTGCCTCCAAGTTTGAGGAGGAAGTGCTGCGGAGAAGGACGTGTCGATGTGTACATTGCGAGGATATGATACATGAAGCAGCCGGTACGCACAATTGCACATGCTGATGTGACCAAGAGCGTTTAGCAATTTGTACAACATATTTTGGTTTTCGAAAAGTTTTCGTAGAACTTTTCATTGCAAAAATATATTATTGACTTGAATTTGTTACAACTTTACATTGTGACGCATCGTCCTGATAATAATTTTGATGATCGAACCTTTTAGATCGATTTCATATTAGAACTAACTTCCGCGAAATAACATAGCCAATACACCGTTAAATAAAAGTTATTTTTCAAGTTTTGAAAATCGATATGTCTGGCTGTTCTAAATCCGAGCATATATGTAGTACAACCATTAACTTTCGTTGTTTGTTTTTTTATTGCACTGATACAGGTTAATATACAGTTCCCCGACAACACTAGCTGATACTGTTTTTCTTCAAATATTCTCAACAATTACACGTCATCGCTAAAATTTCCTTGAACACAATTTGTATTTCTTTCGATTTCTGTAATAATATTTCGAAAGAAAAAACCGTTACTTCGAACAACAGTTTTTAAGCATAAAATGTATAATATAAGAGCGTACGTAGTTCTTCCAATAAATGTTTTGTTTAGATGTCAAAAATGTTTGTAAATATATGTCCGTTATATTTCATAGATAGACAGAATACGATATTGCTCGACTTAACATCTTTAAACCTGCAGGAAATCGGTTTTTTTAGCGTGTGTGTTGTATTTCACATTATGCAGTTGCAAAAGTGGTTTTTGAGTTATTATGTATGCGTAATCGATTATAAGTGAATTACAGATGATGTTATCTGTATAATTTTGACCAACGTACGATAATTAACAAAGAGCTCTGGGCTAGTCTTTGAATACTTATGAATGATATTTTAATTGCCTTTGTTTCGTAAGTTGCATTTGTTCGCCATTAACAGAGACAATTCTCCGGTGATCGTCCTGGTTACCGCTGACCTTACAACTTTAGCTTTGTCTGTTTTTCAACGGAACATGCATTTTAGAAAAAGCGACTGCGCATAGGAAAAATGTTTTACAAGGAGTTAGTCGCTATTCGAGTGAATTTCGCGGAGAACGTCAAAACATTATACTTAACTAGCGTAATTGCGCATAGTGTATTCGGGACGTAGACTACTGTCTGTGACCTGCAAGACTGGAGTGAGGGACCGGCAGATTTAATGTTTCGGTGGGGTCCGGAATTCTGCGTGCACTCGACATGAACTGATAAAACGGGATGCGGTGCGTCGATCGATCGATCCTGAAGGCCGTTAATTCTCGCCAAGTATAAACACAGTTTAGGAGAAGTTCGCTACAACGTTTCTATAGTGGCGAATATTGGAATTCTTTCTTGTGCGAAGTTGTTCAGCTGCTATTAAGCCGTAGTTTTGTATTACCATTCCTGGGTTTGAGGAAATCGGGCTGTGGCTGGGAGTGTCGTGGCAAGAACACCGCGACTGACTTTAGTCAAATCAATGTACATTTTGTATGATTTCAAAGTAATCGGTTCGTATGTGACAGAAATTTTGGTAATTACAAGGGGTTGTTTTAGTTTGCCGACTGCCAAGTGATTGCGCAACAGGCGGACGTTGCGCGCGCAAATCGTTTTAGCAATGCGTAACCGCTACAGTCCTTTGTCCGTTGAAAGCAAACCCCGCATACATACGAATATGTATCCCTTTTTATCGGTTCGCAACGCTCACACTCACGATAGCAACGTTTTTATGAAAATTAACTATAAACCGCTCGCCTCAATTCGGCAGTCAAGACCTTCAAAGCACCTCAACACCATTCAAACAGTTTTGTACAGTTTAAAGTTTTACTATTCAACACGCACTGCAGTGTATCTGTTTTGTATTCTCCCTGTGATCATATCGGTTCTGGACAAAATTCAAATATCAACTCTTATTGTGTTAATTCAAATATCAACTCATGTTGTGTTAGTTCAAATATCAACTCTTGTTGTGTACAGTACTCGCGTTTGGCACTAAAAAACCCAAGATGCAATGAAGAAAGATTAAAGCCGAAGAAAAGTGCACAAACATATAGAAAACGAGCATTGGCCGGGTGGAGGAAACCCTATAGCAAATGCGGTTCAGTAGAGTTTATCGTCTACATATGTACAGTACTTGCATTTTTATAACGCTATAGTAGTTAAATTGCCGATAAGCATTAGCAAAATTAATGGACTTTTAGAACTGCCGTATCTCTGGACATTATGAATAATGCCAGATATTTCTTGATTTGACAGAATCCAAGCGCAAAGATTACCTCATGTCTTACGTAAGACACACCCCACTCCCCACTGACCTTTCGCTGACCCGCTACACCGTCGACCCCGTCCCCCTCCCACATGACTTTCATCCATCACAGCAGCTGGCCATCTCCGAGTGCTGTGATAGCAAATCAGACGACAGCCGTACACAGCTCTACGGGATCAAACGCCGTCGCCTGCGGACCGTCTTCACCGATTCGCAACTCGTCGTACTTGAAGATCGGTGGGTGGAATGTGTAAATCGCTTGGCTCATTAGACACCAATTCGGGCAGTCTGTTTCCAGTTTACACTGATGTACAGTAGAGCTGATTTTGCGCAGCATTTATCATTTATATCAAGAGCGGTTTGATTTATTTAGAAGGTTCAGTTACAGTACAATTTGTCGAAATTTATTACCACATTTTGAACAGTAACAGATCTCCTTATATAATCAGATAAACAGATCGAAGTTTAGATTGTAATACGCTAATGTTATAGTTAAAGGTCGTCGAAAGTTCATCGTAAAAATGTACATAAAAAAATTGATACAATTTCTAATCTTCTAGAAAAATGTTTTTGTTCTTTTGTTTAAAAAGTTCTTATTAGTTCATCTTAAAAAATGTTGATAACAGTTTCTGTGTACACAAGCATAGGTTTGTCGATATACACATATAGATCTGTAATTACGTCGAATAAGTGATCAAAAAACAATATAGCAAAATAGAGACAAACAGAAGCGGAATACAGATATTTTCAATACTGACGTTTAAGAAACTGTAATGATATCTCATTGGTCATGATCCCTGTTTAGCACACGAGAATTTCCGAATGCGCCAGACAGCCAGATCCTGTTGATCTTCCGGCAATGAAAATTTATCGTATTGGTTATGACAGCTGGGGCAATTACAGATCGGTGGTGTCGTGAGTCACTAAGATAATTATGGCTGCAGGTTCTCCCGGCAAAAATATTTATCAACACCCGACCGCCTGAAAATGGCCAAAACACTGGGACTTACACAATTGCAAGTGAAAACATGGTACGGTGGTGATGTCACACAAGTTGCCAGTTAATGGCTATTTTCATTTGTTTAAGCCTGCCGGCGGACTTTTACACGGACGCTTAATGACTGGCAAATGGATATAGCAACAGTTAATTGCTGGTGTGATAATTGATGTGTGTTATGTTGACTGTTTAGGTATCAAAATCGCCGGATGCGTTGGAAGCGGTCGTTGTTAAGTATGGGCAATGCCGATGAGATTTCCAATAGTTTACGGAAAAGCAAAGGTCGTCCTAAGAAAGATTTCGATTGTGAGGCTCCGTTGGTTGTGGAGCATAAGCAGTGACTTGATGGTGCGATATTTTTGCGTATTGTATTATTTTGGATGCAGTTAACAAAGTGATGCGTAAAGATTATAAACGACTCTTCCTCTGCAAACTCTGTTGGCAATAATATTGAACAAATCTGTGAGAATATTTATGAAACCATTAAAAATGCCTTTTCAACTCGGCATTCATGGTCCGCAGATAAGTATGGGTACCAACATTTCACTGCGGTTTCTTTACGTATTGTATTGTGTAGCAAAATGTTGCATAAATACACTACAAAGAAATCAGAAGGGAACTTCACTCATAAACGCACTGTTCACGTTACGCGTAATGGACATCGTATCAATCATATAACGGACTGCAGTAAGTAGAGTCAGTATCTTGTCCTAGCTTGGTGCTATGGACGATGAGTCACGTGTGACCTTTTGGTATGTAAACGTTGCTCTTTAAAACTTTAACAAAAAGCGGATAATATCTGAACCAGAGGTATTGACGTAGGAAAGTGCCACAAAGGACCTCAACTGACATCATTAAACGCTGGGTTCTCACACGGAAAAGGCGAAAAATGCCCAGTGCGTGTTGTTCTGGATGGTTGGCCCATATATGTTCTAGCATGAAAAACCAAATGTGTAGCGTTATCGCATGCGGTGCACATGATAGACAAAGGATTGATGTACTCTGTGGTCAGGTCATTGTTTACCGCAGCCCACAACAGGTGTATTATAAACAAAGAGCAAGTACATAAACAGAAAAGTCTGAATAAATTCAGCCGCCGCGTATCACAAGTATGATCTGCAACCGTATGAAATGTTTAGAAAGATAAGAAAGATTATTAAACAAGCTTTTTAAATTACATTTAAATTACCCAGTGTATACCACTACCGCTATATCCGTACCAGAACCACGGGTGACGGGTAGTACCATCAAGATAATATTATAGTTCAATGATACACCATCGCAATGTAGAAAACGTTGACCATTTTCAAAAGAAAGACAAAAAGACAAAAATAGCATTGGTGTGCCAATTTTGTGCAGTGGTTTCCTCACTATCAGGAATTAAACTATTTCTCGAAGAGCATATCTGTTCAGAATTTCACGCTGATCCCGACCATATAACTTTATAGGCGCAACTCGAAAAAATACGTAACAGGGGAAGGAAGTACTTAAGCAAAAACGCTAAAATCAAAAAAAATTTCAAACTCATTGTTTTGAGTTAAATCGATAACGAGCGAGTAGAGCATGAAAAACTAAGAAGAGAATGTGCTTTCAGTTTTTAAAAATTTTAAACCGTACGCGCTGTAGCCCTTGCTCAAAATTGGCACACCAATGCCAGCATATTTTTGTTTACCGACTTCCCGCGAAAATGGTCAACGGTCTCATACAGTGCGATGGTGTATCATTGATCTATATCTTGGTACCATGAACTGTGAGCCCTGATGAGAGTGGAAGATTTATCTTGCTTCGATCGAAATTCACCGAAAATCGATTTTGTTTGTTGTTTTTACGCATTGTCGCTGGAGTGAACAGTCATACAACTCAATAAAAATTAATAGAGTTTTCATTTGTTTTGGCAGCCGGCATAGTCCCTGTTTTACAATGTATGCATCCATGATTACATGTACTATGTACTGTTACATCAAACACAAGGATGCAAACTTAATGAAAATGATGCAGCGTAAATAAAACCTTCAAAAGGCATTACCGGCTTACGAAGTAAGTACTTCACAAATGTACACAAATGGTTCAAGCTCCGACCAAATTGAATTCACTCTAGTGCAAATTTTACCGATGTCTAAGACAGATTACATATATGCAGATTATTATGTATATAAAAATAAATGTAGTCAATGTAGTAGGGCAGTAAATGTAATGTAGTAAATGTAATGTAGCATTATAGTATCAAAACCGAGCCAAGATCTCTCGCCGGATAAAAGATTAAATCAGAAAAGTTCAAAATCTATGCGCGCTAATTTCATAGAGCACAGTAGTTCTTAAAGCAGTCACAAGTCGTTCAGTCCTTGTCAGTCTATCCAAAGCTGTTATTGGAGCTATAACTTGCCAATTTTTTCGTAACAGTGAAACCAACTGCATCAGGATGAAGTGGTACTTTTTAATAGCCTTACAGATTGTGATTGCTATGTGTCTGCTTCTTCAACAAGG
>JAQGAU010003038.1:0-14024 GCA_034698045.1 Paramacrobiotus richtersi
CCGTAGTCTGATACGCAGCAGAGGCAGCAAGGTTACCGACCTTCACAGCAGGGACAGGACGAATGAGATGGCTCTTTAGCTGAACTCACCTATATCAACATCCGATCATTAAGAAAACTATACCAGAATAATGAACACGTCAAATCTGTATGTATCCCAAAAAGGTTCGTAAATACGGTCGCGAACCATTCGCACAAAATCCGTTAAAATCGATATATGACTATGCAGGGCCTGCATTGCAGGCTATGCATCGTGTCCTATAATTATTATTCTTCACTCAAGGCCCTGTTCAAAGCTTTCCGCGTTCCCAATGAAAATCCCTTTCAACTCCTCATTCACGACCAACTCTGACTTACCTTTGAGCAACTAGATCCCGGATTAACAAAGGTTTTTTTACCAAAAAGCAGTCGACTAATCAGTTCCTCAAAAACCAACTGTGGCAATCTAGAAGACGGTAAGTTCCAGAATGACAGGATCCATGCAAAGCTGGCTTCACAACGAGTGGCAAATGGCTAACGCCTCTCAACAGCAACTAGCTGTGACGAGCTGCTTCCGCGCCCTCTATTGCTACGCAACGTTGTTCTCCGCATCTTACGGCAAACGAGCTTCCTGACTAACAGTACACATACTCTGGAAACACGTTATGGTGCGCCCCCTTCTTGTCCAAAAGCTCACAATTGTGCTCATGGCGCGTAGCGCACTTAGCATGGAAATATTTCGAAAAAGCCCTAGGCGGAATATGCGGGCCCCAGGGAGGTCGGCTATACGACAGCAGATAAGAAAACTTGCAGAGCGACCGAGAGCCATTTCGAGCAATACTGCAAGTCCCGGTCCAAGTGCAAGACTTCATAAAATTGGACGAAGAATCCTTATTTTTGAACATTTGTTTTTCGGGAATGAAAAGCGGTATCTGAAATTGCTGTGACAGATTACATAAAATTATTTGCATTTCCGGATTTGTGATTCTGCGGCTGAGTGCGGCCTATAACATGCCTCGTTCCAAACGGAATCGCGAAGGTATGGTTTCTGAACATTTGCTGACGAGCTTTTGTCGCATTGAGTTTTGTTTCCGCAGTCACGTTAACAAAAACGAAATCGAAAGGGAAGGAAAAGAAAACTTCTTTGGTAGATGAGGTATGTACGCTTTCGTTTGTAGTGTGCGGCAGTTCTCGACTAATACGGTTTGTGAATTTCGGGTTTCGTTAATTTTGATTAATTTTTGATGTGCGGACTTGCGGGGAACACGACTTAGATTCTTATGGCAGTTCTCGGTTTCAGGTGCGGCGAAATA
Source organism: Paramacrobiotus richtersi (assembly GCA_034698045.1). Classification (NCBI taxonomy): domain Eukaryota; kingdom Metazoa; phylum Tardigrada; class Eutardigrada; order Parachela; family Macrobiotidae; genus Paramacrobiotus; species Paramacrobiotus richtersi. The sequence goes on from JAQGAU010003038.1 coordinate 1,292, forward strand.
TCACAGAGTTCAAGTACATATACGTCTTCGAGATCGAAAATCCGCGAAATAATTTGATTAAAGATGTGCGCGAAGAATGGAAGGACAGCAAGTAAGTGGTTTACTGATGAGCCTAACTTATGAACTTCAGATTTGGCGGGTGGAAGTGCTGCGGAATGCTGTTATTTGTGTCCTAGGGTTTTTTTGTTCTGAATTTAGCAGAAGATTACACTGAAACTTGTTTGTAGATTCTTCATGGGAAAGAATAATCTTTTGGAGATCGCTCTTGGACGTGATACCGCAGACGAACAAGCACCCGGTCTTGCTAAACTCTCGTCTCAGTTACGCGGTCAGCGCGGTCTCCTTATGACGAACCGACGGAAAGATGAAACTGTTGCGTAAGCTCGGAGCGCATCTATATTTTTACCGCAAATATTTCTCTGAAAAAATTTTTCAGCTAGTGCAATACTAACCGCGTTGTGCCTTTTACCGGTTATAATGCAGCTGAAGTACATGCTAGGAACTTGAGGCATTTTGATAAGTAGTGTCATTCTGAAGCTGGTGATCTTGATCGCTGAATTTTAATTTCCAATGGAAAGAAAGTCGAAAGAGAACGCGAAGCAGAATTGGCTGAAGAAAAAGAGTGGCAGTGTTAAACTCTAACTAGTGTTAAATAATGACTTAATTCTTTATAGCTATTTTCGGTCGCACAAAATCAAAGAATACGCGCGCTCCGGTTTTCGCGCAACAGAAACTATCGTCCTGGATGCCGGTCCACAGACCGATTTCTCTCATGCCATTGAGCCTCATCTGCGACAGTTGGGTCTTCCTACCGTGTTAGTCAGAGGAGTTATTACACTGAGCAAGGATTATACGGTTTGTAAGGAAGGCGACATCCTTACTCCGGAACAGTGCCGGATTCTGGTAAGCGCAAGTGTTATTTTGAGTGGGAAACGGTAAATACAATTACTACAACCTGTTTTTATGTAGAAATTGTTCACATTACCCATGGCCAATTTCTCCTTTAAACTGAAATATTTGTGGAACAAAAAGACCGGCAAAGGGAAGAAGCTGAGCTCCAAAGAAGTTACAAAATCGGACGGCGCCGAAAACGAGATGGACATGGCAGAATAAAACTATGAAGAGATCTAGGAATTTTTGAATTTGTTATGTTCTATCACAGGGGAGCACATTTGTGTTCCCAATGGCTTCAGAGAAGGGAGTTGACTTTCTTCCCGTTCCTAATGTGAGATCCGCTAAACAGCCTTCAAATGGCCGGGCGAAATAATTCATTGTTTCCTCTTGTGTCTTCTGTCCATTTGGGAAGGAGCCTGCAGTTACAGAAGTGCTCTGCTACAATAAAACAAGCTTGAACGGAAATATGTTCCAGTTTTACCTAGGAAGTAGATACCATCGGTTTCTAAATCCATATAAGTGCCAGGACTTGTTCCATTTATAAACATTTGAAAATCCAGAATCACTTGCACTTGATGGGCCAGCCTGTCGCGAATATAATAAGACCAGTTGTAACGTTTCTTCTGTCTGTAGTGTCTGACTGATATCGAGAACCGGTCGCGATGAGGATTGTTTTGTCGAATTCATGACATGTTGAGTATTTTACGTTTGATGTATTCGGCGTTTTCGTAAGTTTTCTATGATTTATTTGTACGTATACAGCTTTTGTAAATCATGATCTTTTACCACATCTAAACTGACTTCGATATTTCTTATATAGATATTAGTACCTGCCAACAGTTACATAGTGCCACTCTCCGTCATTAACTCTCCTTAACTGCGGCGACATCAGAACACCTTTAGAATTCCATCCGAGATTCCATACGACCATAATGTAACCTGAAGTTATGCCGATTCCAAGGTAATCTGAATGTGGTGTCCGAACCTTTATATTTTATAACAAACACACAGCAATGTCAATATGTGCTGGTTTGTTAATCAGGAAATTTTCAAATTAGGAACTATATTGCATACCTTTCCGGTCCACATCATGAGACCGTTCTCAGACGTAGTGCGGAACCGAAACGAGATAAACGTGGACGACTTGTTCGACGATTCGTAAAGTGAATCTCGCAACACCAGAAGGGATTCGGCGCCATTGAAATAGCCGCTGTCCGCTAATGTAATGTCTGTAAACGATAAATGGTCAATATCTGCAACTCACCCTTTTTCATTATTTTTTCTTACTGTCTTTACAGTACTCTCCAGTCGCATCTAGTATAGCGTGACATGGACAGTATGTAGCGGATGTGACAGTCTCAATTTGTTGGCGACTTGTGGTCGAAGAATCCGAACAAGTGGTACCATATTCACAATGTTTTCCGTAAAACTTCTATAAAGAGAACCCCATGGCCAGCAACTGTTCAACCGCATAAGGGCCATTATGGTACACTATGTTATACATTTGTTATACATTTCTTAGCTGTAATAACAAAACAGATTTGATTCTGGCTAATCAAATGCGGTTATTTTATATACGTACAGTACCTTCGTGCATTCGCAGACGTAGCCCAATGGAGCATTACCGAAACCGGTGGCATTCGTCTCGCGGCAGATGCCACCATTAACACAAGTTTCCTGTCCACAAACAGATCCATCGCAGCCGTCCACGTTGAGTCCGTCTGCCGGACCAACATTGTCAAGGTATAAACGTTTCTCGTTAACGGCAACATTCCGAATACAGCCATCAAAGGACTGCGGTAATCCATATACCGCTGACGCAGCAACGGTAGAAAAGTCCGGCACGCCTCCGATGTGTACCTCAGTGAATGTGTCCAGCAGCTTTTGGGTTTGGTTGGACAGGTCAGCGGTTATAGTGTTGTTGTTCACAGTTAACCATGCTAAGCTGCTATTTCGCCCGAAAAGTACGGATGACCAAGCGCCTGTAACGAGTTATTTTTGGGCAGACAGTTGAAATTTTACAAAATGGCCATGGTAGTAGTGAATCACTTTAGCATACTTCCTTATGTTCATTAATATGCGAATACATAGTAATAACTATTATGGTCCCGATAATAGCCCAGAACAGTGCACTTCCCGTTCTGATTGTTTATGTTATCAGATATGAGTAACAATACAAGGATCCCTACAGTTAAGCCAACAAGATGCACCTTCCGGCAGTTTAACTAAGGTTGTCGGATGTCGATGCTACATACCTTTATTTAAGGTAACATTTGCAATCAATGCTTTAGCGAATGCTGTTCCAACATTAAACCGGAAATTTACCGTCCAGTTCACCAGGAATACCGTTAAAAATTCAACTGTCCGACTGGTAGGATACTCCGCAGTGTAGAACAGCATACCGCTGGGTCCGTTTGGGTTTATTTGCATTTCGATCGCCGAACGGTCGCGCAAATTTGTCATGGAATCAAATTTCAGGTAGGAATTTCTGCCATTAAATCTCGCATTCGCAATGATGGAAGCTGAAATATATGTCGCATAACATAAGATGTGTGAAAGGTCATCGGCCAGGAAGAGCATCCAAAAGCGTAATTTAAAAGGTACTTGTGTTACTCTATTCAACACAAAAGATTTCAAGTCGTGCGTGTGTATCTGGCTCACTTCTTTCGCAGTATCTGCCGGAATTCCCAACAGGACAGTCGCAATGGTAGCTTGAAATGGAAGCATCTGGTACGCATATTGAGTACGGACTGCACTGCTGACCATTCTCCGATCGATTACAAACATTTTCCGAAATTGTGATGCTAATTTTTGCGGAGGGAGATTCCATGTTCTCAGCGCATCTGCAGTAAATAACAGCGCTGTATGTTGCCTGCGGTAGGTTACCAGGTCGTATGCGTAACACTAATTGTAACATACGCGAACATTGTGGTACACAGCGTACAAAATCAAAAAAACTTTCCTTTCTTCGATATTGTATTTTTCCATTCTTGATTAGCGGTAAGTATCCCTTAAAAAAAGTAAAATTCGGGTCGCTCCTCGGAGAGAAAATCCAGCAAAACGTCTGTTTATGAATTCGTATGTTTCATGCGGAGGAGAATTGTTTATGTTACATACCCAACTGCAAGACGATCACGATCCAAGACTGGAGGAATGCAGTGGACCTCAGAAGGAAGCACGTTTCGACCATCAAGAAGGTTAACAAATCCCACAAAATCTCCGGCTTTCGTCGTGCGGAACTGCACCGCAGTGATAGATCCTGCAGCGTAGCGCAGAAACCAATCGTCTAGGTTTATGTATGTACGGTCCAGTACTGATAAACAGTAATTAACACGGAAAATCACAAGTTCTCCATTTAATTTTTTATTACTGAACGCGATTAGAAGAGAATTGCGAATAGAGGATGAGGAAAAATTCATTAGACATTAACTATTTACTTGTCCTTACCGTTAAACGCGTGAAAGCCCGGAAGTGCGGAGCTGGTGTCCATTGTATCATATCCGCCGATAAACACTCGCGAAGCGCTGTCAAACGTCCGAAAGTCGTATTCTTCTGGAAAAGGCTTTAGCTGCGGCTTTGCATTATTGATGCTCAGGAACGTTCCCTCGTCGCTGTCGAAGTACATGTGAAGAGTATGTTCGGCAACGTTTACGTCCACCGGTCCCGAACCAATCGTTAATATCGCACCTAGAATGCGAAATCGCACGGTGATATAATTAGCAAGTCTTACAAGTTAGCAGTTGGCCTATATTTACTTACTGCCTCAACTTTACATGTATATATATATCTGCATCTGTAATTCCGCCCTTACAATCCAACTCATCCAGACTGAATCTAACCGATTTCTGTCTTCAGTAATAAAGTACGCTGAAATGTCTTAGACCTGGACGGAGGGATAAACATTTAGAAAGTACTCCCTAACCAACATCAGGATTTAAGTCGCTGGTCACTGTTACTGCCCAAACACCGGCCATTGTATCGCCGTAGTAGAATGGCTCAAACGGCTAATTATGACATTATTAATGTAACACCGGCGAATTACCCCATCTTCGAAGCAAATAACTTTGATTGGTTTATTTTCTGCACAGTAAACGTTCGAGTTGCATTTACGACGTGGTCTCGAAGCTACTGAAGAGAAGATTCAAAGGTAAAGGGTTAGAAAGGTCAGTCTGGATGAGCTGGATTAATTGTTAATCATTCGTCCTTGATTTTGTGTTTTAGGAATATGTATACTTACCTCCTCCCAGATTATACACCAAGACAGGTACATTTCCTCTTAGTCCAAGGAGAAAAAAGTCGTAGCCGTTCAAAGCCAGATCCGGACTACCTATCAGCAGCAGTAACGATCCGTCTAGTGAGTCCATATCCACCGGAACGTTTGAGAAAGTGATGTTTAGTACTATCTCCAAATGGCGGGAAGCGTTTTTGATTGGAGCAAAGCTTATATATGAGGAATAACTGAGTGTATTTCCAAAGAATCGCAAATCGTTCCCCGTATCATATACTGCAAGCAGTTTGAAACTGTTGAAACTATAGATATATATTCTTTTGTCTGCGTATATATATGCAAAATTACGTTTGTTACTGACGACGTACCTTTCTCGCAGTATTTCCCGTATCTACCCAGTGGACACATACAGCTGACGGTGTCGTTACTGTGTTGGACACACGTACTTCCGCCGACACATGGATTATACATGCATGCATTTAGCTCGCAAGCTGATCCTGTAAATCCCGCTAAACAGAAACACATCCATCCGGAATATGACCTGAAACAACGCATACATCAATTTTCAGACAAACGCACAATCGAACTAAACCCTGAAATGTTCGAACGAAATCGCACTGAAATTGTCATGTTGTTATTCAGTTTTAATTATCAGTTCTTGTTTTTCGATTATGCTTACTCCAGACAAGTCCCGTTATTGCGGCACGGTTTTAGCGCTGAACAACTATCCATGAGCGTTGGAAGTACATTAATGCCGTTCAGCGGGTCATCTTGGAAATTTTTTTCGTGTCCTTGTATGGCAAAATTAGATACCGCACCGGAGAAATTTTTGCGAGCCAGTTCGTCACCTCCTAGGGAAATATAGTCTATCTCGGTATTGTTTCGCAGTTTTTCGGCAATTTGCAGAACGGTATAACTCCGCGAGAATGATCCTCTTTCACTGCGCAGTGTCACGGAACATGTGGGCAGCGACCTTGTAGGAAACATCTGTCTGCAAATTATTGTCTCCTAAATTGTGTAAATTGTATTGCTTAAGTAAATTGTGTAAAGGTACATTTAGTAAAATATGCCTTAGATGGCTTCGCCAGATGTTAGTATTATAGTATGAACAAACTATAATAGTGTAAAAAAATGCATGTGACTTAAAATAGAAGTACGTATGCAGATAATAATTTATGCGTAATGCGTAAATTAATGCTTAAATTATTTTTCAGCAGCAATCTCTGTGCAGATTACGGTATAAGTGTGAATGCTTTCGAAAAAAAGTTACTCATCTGTTCAGCACTCAGAACATCGTGCATACCGAAAAGCCACTGTGGTGAATGCTTTCGGCGGGACCGATATGGTTACATTTCCTTCAATGACAAATCCATCGCCACAACCTCCGTGAAAGCGCACAACGTTTGCAGAGTCCAAATACAGTTGAGAAAACAGACTGGGATCGTGGGATGACACGGCGGAAAAAATTGTAGCATTATATTGGGCAATATCCGCAACGCCGAACCGGATGGACACTTGTAAGGCTTCTCCCGCTGCGAGTGTGACTCCCGCGTAATGCATCAAAGATTTTCCAGTGAATGTGGGTCTCCATATTAACATCTCTAGAACCAAAAAAATACCTTATACTATAATAATAAAAATACTGTTATAATAAAAAAAATTGCAAGGGGAACAATATTTTTTTCGTTAATAATTTTTTTACATCAGCTCTTTATTTTCTGGATTTATGTAGTGTTAGCTCCAGCTTTTTCTGTCATTTTACTCTGCACTAGTACTTGCCGTTTTCGCAAACATCGCCGTAAAACGGTAATCCGCAGTCGCACCGAAACATACTGGCAGATGAGACAGAACAAACTCCACCATGTTTGCATAATTCTTGGGGACACAAGGACGATCTGTAAGCATCACTTGGGATTGTTGTGCGTGGTGCATTAGTCGTTTCCTGCAGATTCACGGTGGTGGATGTAGTTGAGGATTGCGACGACGTATTGGTCAACTGAATACTTCCAGCTGCATTGGTTCTGTTGTCAATAACCATGATTCCGTTTGAGTTGCGTGGTACAGAGTTCATCAGGGACTGGACAGGTGTTGAGGTTAAGAAAGACAAAATCGGATACGAAACGGTGCTCATAGCTGGAAAATATGACGAGAAATGTATCGGAAAATGTGTAGGAAAGGTCAAAGGTGACGAGTACTGGGCATCGTTCAAAATCGACGACATTGTTGTGAAGTACTCTACTTTACTTGTTATTGTCGAAACCGGTGACCTCAGAATAGGGAAAGTATCAAAAAAGATGGATGCATTTACAGAGCTCGTCAAGGTGAAAAATACAGATTCCCCAATTGTATTTTGCTGTGGAAGTGAGGTGGAGTACACATGAAACGAAGAAACCAATATCGGCCGGATCATTGTGTTCACGAATGCCGCCGATGAGATACCATGTGGAAAAGAAATCGTTGGAGTTGGTGTATTGATTGTCAAATCTGTGGAGATAGGTGACTGATTTGATTTGAACAAGCTGCTGGAGTACGTTGAGCGTAGATCAGCAGGAACAAACGTCAGGGAAAGTGTTTCCATAACTTCCGGCTTGAGCAGACTGAGGCCAGCGAACAGAGAAGTGGAGCGAATGATGTATGAGTCGTTTGTGATAGTGTTATTAAAAACCGCATTCCTTGCCTGCACCGTAGTTGGGAGAATCTTTTTTGTGATTGTACTTGTCGTGGCTGATGTTGGCGGAGTTGTAAGAAGAGTCGAAGGGTTCGTATTGAGGGTAGAATCGAAATTTTGATTAATTAACGGGATATCACATCGCCAACCTAGAAACACGTTTTGTGGTGTTGTATTTCGCGGTATATATACACGTGTCGTAGCACATAAGTCTCTACCTGACCTAAAGCGTTTCGCTATTAACGTACCGGTAAACCGGGGTGAACATAAACAGGTGAAATTCGCTATGGTATCCACACAAGTACCACCGTTAAAACATTTGATCCCTTGGGACAGCCGGCAATCGTCGAGGTGGTATTCGCAGTAATAGCCTCCTGTAAAAAAGTGCGGTTGCTGAAGCATCGATATCCTTATAAGGAGTTTGTGCGAAAGGTGTGATAAATTGCATACAAATTGTATGCAATTGTATGATACAATATCGTGAAGAAACGGAACATGCGCAGTGATTAAAAATACTGAACGGATGCGGATGGTAGCCTTCGGTATTTGACCGTATGGTGTACCTATCAATCTGTCTGTCTTGTTCAATGGACAAATATTATCTTTATTGTGCTCTTTTTGCGAAGTCTGTTCTGGGACGTGTTATCCAATACTATAATATTATAGTTTCATCGCACTGCTTCGAAGCAAATTAAAATTATTCAGCTCACCATAGTCAGGACTGCATAAGCATTCGAATCCGACTTCCGTCGCTTGTGCGATTCGGCATATACCCCCGTTCCGACATGGCGCGTCGTGGCAAGGATTTTTGAGTTTTTCGCAACTGGTTCCATACCAATCTATAATAACACGGAAATTCAAACTTTTCTGCATTATCCTGTCATTCCTGTGTTATTCCAAATAACGAAACTCTATATTTGCGTGACTGATTATGTCACCTTATTCTAAAATAGACAAACAAACAGGCATTGTGCAGTTAATTACGTCCTTGCACATCCATATGCGTATGTACGACAAACCCATACAGTACCATATATTAACATATGGATAACAGCATTCACATAGACGATCTGCAGCTTCTCGCAGAGCTTCGTATTTGTTTTTCTTCCGGTTACTGATTGGTACCAGTTTAAAAACGTGTGCAGTACTGACCTTCCGGACACCGGCATTCTGGTCCAGCTGCCGCTTCGGCGCATTCACCACCGTTAAAGCACGTAACCGAACTGCAGTTCAACTGGGAGCAGTTAGTTCCCTGCCAGCCTTCTTCGCATAAACAAATATTATCCCTTTCTCTGTTAACACACATCCCATGGATACAAGGAGACGCTTCGCAGTGATTACGTAGAATTTCGCAATAACGGCCTCTAAATCGTTCTGGACACTGGCATATATAATCATTCCTGTCGCTGTCCACTTGACAGAGTGCTCGGTTCTGGCACCGGTTGTTATAACACTGGTCTAGTTGGATGTCGCAGTTTTTTCCAGTCCATCCAGGAATGCATAAGCACTAAAAATAAGTGCAGCAACTTTAGTTTGTTTTCATTGATTTTTAACACCAGTTTAAGAGGAAAAAAGTATACCTGATATGTGCCTATGTCGCTTACGCATAGTCCGTGGTTGTTGCAGGGTTGATCAGAACATTGGTCTATGGTTTCATCACAGGAGGTACCTAGAATTAAACCATGGAAAATAACAGTTTTCACCGATTAAGAAAATAATAATGGGCGTTTTGCTAAATCAGTTAGCATACTGAGCAGTAAAATAATCCAAACACTACATTACCACTTTACTCGTACAATTGTTCACTTAATTTGTCATCAAACCGTGTTTATTATTTATTCTGAAATCAGCATTACGTATTATTTTCAGGGTAACAGGAACCAGATATACAAGCGCAACATAAAGTATTCGATTTAACTGCGGCAGGTCACGTGCACCTTTAAATCCCGCTGAACATTCGCATTTGAAACCTCCAGTACCGGAGCTGTCTATTACACAGTTTCCATTCTGGCAAGTGTTGGATAAATCGGAGGTGCATAGAGTGGTTTCGCATTGTGGGCCTTCAAAAGGAAATTTGCACTGGCATACATATCCGCCCGGAATATTCCTGCAGAACTAAAGAGATCGGTCGGTTAAGCGCTTTTCATACTCGTTTGGAGCTTTTAAAATTTGTCAGCTTTTCCTGTGTTAATTGATCTATTCTACTATGAATTTCCGTATTTTTTAAAGATAAGCATCATAGTACACTGGGTACTTGTGTAATTATGTTACCCCTTCATTTTGGCATCGTATGGAAGCGCATTCGTCTACTTCAGTTTCACATCTTCGTCCTGAAAACATAACTGTATTGTTGCATAGCTAGTATTAATTGAATCTTAGTAGTATTTTCTCGTTGAAACTACGATTAGCTGCCGTAACCGATAGGTTGGGCACCGGAATCTATCGCATATGATCGCAATCGGTAATTATTATAATGTCTTATTCGAACTGTACATAATATACATAATGTACATAATATTATATATATGCATGCATGTGCATATTAATTATGATATCAGTACTTCGTATTATCACAAAAAAATATCGTATACGACTGTGTAGGCAAGTACAAAGGCGAAAGATACCTGTAAATCCTTTGCTGCAGACGCATCTAAAGCCATCGGATGAATCAAGCTGACAAGTCCCGTTATTTAAACAAGTTTCCGGTCCACAGAAACTAATTTTAGTTTCGCAATAAACTCCTGTATAATCACACATGCAATAAAACTATAATGCGCGCGATAAGCAAATCTATATGTACGTTTACACCATATATGCATCATGCATGTATTTTACCAGAGCAAAATGTATATAGTGCTAGTTATATTCTTCAGTTTCTAATCTGTGACAAACGAAAACAAACGTAACATACCAGTAAACATCAGAGGGCATAAACATTTAAATCCAGTGTGAGGAAACGTGTTCACACAGCTGGCATTATTTCTGCAAGGCCGTAAGCTGCACTCATTAACCGGCTGGTCACAATGTATTCCGGAATATCCGCGACCACAGTAACATCGATAGGTTGTGCTGTTGATTTGTACGCACTGACCATGGACGCAAACAGAGGGTTCCTCGGGAGTTGAGCAGTTCCCTTTCCGAGCCAAGCAGCTATCGTTCGTTGACTCTGTACAAAGATCGTCTGCGTATGATACAGATAGTGCACTAATCAAAATTAAAATCCTTAAGAAAAATCCGCACAAGGTAGGCACCTGCACATTTTGCTTTAAATCCATTCTTTTTCATTTTATATCACGACAAACCTTAATGGTGACAATTTTCTGAGTTCGTTGTGTAACGGATCCGTCTTCCGCGCGGCACTGCGCATGAAACGAATCTGGTACAGCAGACTTGCGTACCTTTCTGGTCGCAGTCAATCGATGTTTATATTTGCCGCCCACAAAGAAAGGGAACAAACAAGATTTTTACCGGTATGGTATGTGGATGGGAGAATATTGTAGCTCGCACTTCTACGTCCTGTGAACCTGGGATCAAGCCGTGTGCGCATCCGGCGATCCCAGCATACCATAGAAGCTCATCGGTAAAAAGTACAGTACAGCGCTGGTTAAACGAAGGACCGGCCTCTCGCGCATCATGACTCCGGTTTAGCTGGATAAAATATTTTCCGAAGCTTTACAAATTTATGCGGTGACAAATAATTCAAAACAAACGATTGTTAACTGTAGTCCTCGCATTTCTCGAACATTTTAGACTTCTGGTTTATGTTTATATGGCCTCCGCATTTAAACTCACTGGCTGTTTTCCGAACATAACATACATTTTTTAAACGTAAATTTGGAGAACGTTGGCCTTCTAACCACGGACAGCTATGATATCAAAGCAAATTCTTCTCTACGTTCCATTTCATCCAAGACTTACATTACTGCGATCCAAGTGCGAATTAACATTAAATATCTTTTCGGACATCAACAATTTTAATAAAGGTTTATTTTCAGCTTTTGGTAGGTGTATAGTTATGAGAACAACAGGAAAGACGTATAATGAAACAATCTGATTACCTGGTAGTGGGTTCAGTTGGTCGTGCTGCTGATCGTGACGCGTAGTCAATCAGCAGCATTGACATTCTATGTCGTCCTATTGCACTATATATATAAGTAGTATCCGAGTTTCTTCAAATTTATACAAAAAGAAACTGATTTTCCAATTATGATCACGAGAACCGGTAGAAAAACGATATACTTTCGATTCGTCTAGGTTTTTGTTTAGCCAGATGCGCACGACTAATTGTTTAATTAACTATACATACAGTACACCTATACAAGTGGCGGTGGCACTAGTATGTACTATAATATAATATTCTTATATGCAGTGCAGCGTTAACGAGACCATCACAATAAGTCATGTTTTCTGGGACCTCTGCATAATGGAAAGCTGTAGTTCTCGACCAGGTTTATTTAGCAATCTTAAAACCGCTCCCAAAAAGCATCCAAAACATGGGCAAGGAAGTGGCATGGTTTTGCGGACAGATCCGTTGATTTAGACTTCATCATCGCCTACGGTATTTGTGCGAAATCATGTGTGATGAAAGTCATGGTGAGTGTTTCGGTTCTATGGTTTACAATTGTTAGCGCTAACGCACCTGCAGTAATTTAGTAGTTTTCAGGTGCGACAGAAAGGTCACAGTTCTTGTGAGTGGATCAATATATAAGAATGCAGGATAAAATGAGTGGCAGTAACTGAATGATATGTGAAGTACCATACTGCACGTACAGATTGTAATAACTGTATCTTATTATTATTTGATAAAATGCTACTGTTATGGGCCTTTTGATTCACGCGCATTCTCCTAAATAGCTCAAACTACGATTTGATGGGGAAACCCACATTTATTTGGCTTCGATCAAACTTTCATGCGACATGTGGTAGACAATCCAGAAATGAAT
>JAQGAU010003039.1:0-14024 GCA_034698045.1 Paramacrobiotus richtersi
AACTGTTTAGAGCCGAAACGCACATTCAGCATGAATCGAGCTGCCGGCCAATGATAACAGCGCTAGTGCCGATAACGAAGACTTTCAGGAACTGCACAGGATGATGTCCAGCGGACGTCAGTTGCCAAAATGAAAACTTTTCCAACTGCTCTGAAGCGCAGAGTGACTTGTCTACATACAACAGAATTTTCTCAAAACGGCTACTCACATCGGCACAGACGACTAAACCATACAAAGTATACCACACCTATATAGGTTTGCAAAAAACGTCATATACATAAGTACTGTACTCTTGTTACAGCGAGTTTGAACACTACATACAAACTTCTGTTCCTGACTTTAATCTCTGACACCCTTAGCATCAAAGGGTAAACGGCGGTGTTTTCGGTAAAGCAGCAAAAAAATGATGGCGAGCTGCAAAAGCAAAGTTGTCAGTCAATGGCAATCTCAAAGCAAATGTGGATTTCAAACGACAACACGGTATGGCTGAGTGTAACGTAACGGTAAAGGCGAAGGCAAAGTCAAAGTTAACACGTCAAAGTCAATGTCAAAGGCAAACAGAAAACGGCGAAGGCAAACTTGAACTTGGCCTGGCCGTTTTCAAAAGCCTGCTTGATACTGCTGAACGAGATACTGGACGAAAGCGCTCTCGATACGTACGGACAATTGGGACAGAAAACATGAACCAAGAGGTCGAATCACTGCTTCAAAGAGGGACCAACCATGGGAAATCCGCAGCATACGCGAAACAAGGAAACGGCATGGCTGAAAAGTAAAACTGGACGTTATGTGACACAACCACAGCAATGCTTTTCAGCGCTGACATCCCAAACTGGAACGGAGCCTGCTCGGGTGCGAAGCGGCTGTGACTGCAGCATACTTCTGTAATAATGTACCAAATCGTAGAAAGTTTGATGCAACTCCGTACGAGATATGGTATTGGGAAAAGCCGTTAGTATGCCACTTGAGAGTTTTTGGATCATCGGCTTACGTGAAGGTACCAGAAGAACAGAGAAAGAAACTGGACTCAGAAGCATCCCGGACAATCTTTGTGGGTTATGACTGCGATACCACTTGGATCTTGCTTGTCATCAACCGGTATAGGAAGAGGGTGGAGCGTGCTAGTAACGTCGTCGTGCCTGACGGTTCGCGACCGAACGCGACCGGACCAAAGCCTGGAGAAGCGCAAAGCACGGCTTGTGCCTACACTCAGACACATGGAATCGACTATGACGAGACGTGCGCCCCAGTTGTGCGACGTGAGTCTGTCAGATGTGTCCTAGCAGCGGCTGCGTCTATGAATATGGGAATGGTGCGATCTGATGTCAGGACAGCCTTCCTGAATGGAACGAGACCATTTACATGGAACAACCGGCTAGCTAGGACGACGGAAGTGGTCGAGTTTGTTTGCTGAAGCGGCCCGTTATATGGATTGAAGCAAAGCTCGCGCAAATGGAATGAACGGATTAATGCTGCACTGCTGAAATGTGGATTCCTGCCATGTGAAGAAGATACATGTGTGTACGTGTGCAACCAACCATATGGTGACCTGCTAGTTTGTGCCTGTACGTCGACGACGGCCTCCTTTGTGGTACGAAGGGCGCTTCGATTGAGAAGTTCCTGAAAGATCTGAAAAGAGTTCGACGTCACGGTACACAATCCGCTTAGTACTATATGTGCGAACCAGCGTAGTTACATATTCCGAGTCATTCAGCGGTTTGGATTGGAAAACGGTAAAACGTATTCTTCCCCTTTAGAGCGGACCACGAAATTGGGTAAAACGTCAGTTGAGGAGGAGGAGTGTGCCTGTCCTTATCTGGAAGCCATTGGATGTCTCATGTACATTTCTACCATTTCACGCCCAGATATTACTTTTGCAGTCAACCGATTGGCATCATCTACTCACATGGTATTGGTCAAGGCATTAATCCGCTATCAAGAAGGAACGCTGGATTCTACCATTAAGTGTGGCAAAGGTGCAATGGAGTCAGTTGGCTATTGCGACTCGGACTGGGAGGAAATGTGGATGAACGACGATCTATTTCCGGTTACGTCTTTACACTGGAAGGTGCACCTATCACCTGGAACTCGCGGTGCCGCACCTTGATGGGATACTATCACGTTTGACATGACCTATAGCAGCAAGGGGAAACGTGAGCCACGATTTCGAAACGAAACACATTCCAAAGTGATCCAATATAGACGCAGCCGCAGAGTGGCGCCCGTTAACATGTGTAACTTGCTTTGTGATACACGGCAAATTAAAGCTGCCGTACCGTTGCCAGAGCGGCTGTCGATAGGTATCACCTTTGTGCAAGCCTGCCCCAGAAAAACTAAGGGATCATGCCGGGATGGTCAGGTTTGACTGCAATAGCACCTTAATACCAGCGCAGGACAGATCACCCCTAACCGTGCCATATCTCAATCACCCATACTGCGTCGGAACAGTAGCGGTACCTCACCTTGATAGGATACTAACACGTTTGACATGGCCTATAGGAGCAAGGAGAAACGTGAGCCATAATTCCGACACGAACATAATCTACAGTGATCCAATATAGAAGCAGCCGGAGAGCGGCGCCCGTTGACAAGTGTAATTTGCATTGTGATGCACGGCAAATTAAAGTTGCCGTACCCTTGCCAGAGCGGCTGACGATAGGTATCACCTTTGTGCAAGCCTGCCCCAGCAAAGCTGAGGGATCATACCGGGATGGTCAGGTTTGACTGCCACTGCAATTCACACCAGCGCAGGACAGATCACCCCCAATTGTGCTCTATTCCAATCACCCATACTGCGTCGGAACAGAAGCGGTGCCGCACCTTGATAGGATACTATCACGTTTGACATGGACTATAGCAGCAAGAGGAAAGGTGAGCCATGATTCCGAAGCGAAACACAATCCAAAATAATCCAATCTAGAAACAGCCGCAGAGTGGCGCCCGTTAACATGTGTAACTTGCTTTGTGATACACGGCAAATTACAGCTGCCGTACCCTTGCCAGAGCGGCTGTCGATAGGTATCACCTTTGTGCAAGCCTGCCCCAGAAAAGCTAAGGGATTATGCCGGGATGGTCAGGTTTGACTGCCACTGCGCCTTCACACCAGCGCAGGACGGATCAACCCCAACTGTGCCAGATCCCAGTCACCCATACCGCGTCGGAGCGGTAGCGGTGCAGCACTTTGATAGGATACTATTACGTTTGACATGGCCTATAGCAGCAAGGGGAAACGCGAGCCATGATTCCGATACGAAACACAATCTAAAGTGATCCAATGTAGAAGCAGCCGCAGAGCTGCGCCCGTTAACATGTGTAATTTGCATTGTGATACACGGCCAATTAAAGTTGCCGTACCGTTGCCAGAGCGGCTGTCGATAGGTATCACCTTTGTGCAAGCCTGCCCCAGAAAAACTAAGGGATCATGCCGGGATGGTCAGGTTTGACTGCAATAGCACCTTAATACCAGCGCAGGACAGATCACCCCTAACCGTGCCATATCTCAATCACCCATACTGCGTCGGAACAGTAGCGGTACCTCACCTTGATAGGATACTAACACGTTTGACATGGCCTATAGGAGCAAGGAGAAACGTGAGCCATAATTCCGACACGAACATAATCTACAGTGATCCAATATAGAAGCAGCCGGAGAGCGGCGCCCGTTGACAAGTGTAATTTGCATTGTGATGCACGGCAAATTAAAGTTGCCGTACCCTTGCCAGAGCGGCTGACGATAGGTATCACCTTTGTGCAAGCCTGCCCCAGCAAAGCTGAGGGATCATACCGGGATGGTCAGGTTTGACTGCCACTGCAATTCACACCAGCGCAGGACAGATCACCCCCAATTGTGCTATATTCCAATCACCCATACTGCGTCGGAACAGTAGCGGTGCCGCACCTTGATAAGATACTATCACGTTTGACATGGCCTATAGCAGCAAGAGGAAAGGTGAGCCATGATTACGAAGCGAAACACAATCCAAAATAATCCAATCTAGAAACAGCCGCAGAGTGGCGCCCGTTAACATGTGTACCTTGCTTTGTGATACACGGCAAATTACAGCTGCCGTACCCTTGCCAGAGCGGCTGTCGACAGATATCACCTTTGTGCAAGCCTGCCCCAGCAAAGCTCAGGGATCATACCGGGATGGCCAGGTTTGACTGCCATTGCACCTGCACATCAGCGCAGGACAGATCACCCCCAACTCTGTCATATCCCAATCACTCAGACTGCGTCGGAGCAGTAGCTGTGCCGCACTTTGATAGGATACTAGCAACGGCCGCGGCGCTACGCGCCGCGGTCCATTGGTGGGTCGCAATTTCTAGTCTGAAGCGCTGCGGTGCTTGACTGAGGACCACTTAGTTTTTTTATATGGAGCCGACAGCTTGCAGTAGGTCGGCGGATATTGGGTGACTCTTTAGTATCAGGATAAAGTGTAATGTTGCTCAAAATCAGATATCACCCGATCGTTTTTTTGTCAAACAAACATCATAAATTAGTCTTTAACAGTAACAGAATAACGTTCTGATTTTATTTTAATAACGGGGAACACCACTGACTACAGGTTGCTTTTAAAGAAATATTTCGCGGTAAACAACGTTTACTGTGCATCGTTTGTTTGCAGGCAAAACAACCTTAATCGCATCAAGCAATCGTGCACGGGAAAAATCAACATATAACTGCCCATGGCAGAAGACAGGCGACTTCAGAATGATTCCAACTCTTTCAAACGTTTGTCTTTGCGCCTTATTTATAGTCATAGCAAAAGCGATGCGGACAGGAAACTGAAGCCGACTGAAGTTGAAAGGAAGAAAATCTCCAGTTGGCTGCAGCTTGATTCTGGGTATAAGCACCCGTTTCCCTTTGCTACTTCCACTCAACACTTCACAATCGAGAGAATAGTTGCGCAGTTGTCGAATTATCATTCGCGTTCCGTTGCATAATCCATGCTTTGCGTCCAAATTCCGAAGCAACATCACAACCGTGCCAACTTTCAGAGTTAGCTTGTGCGGGGGCAGACCGCTTGGAGTCAGGGTGTACAGGAATTCTTCGGGAAACTCTGTTGGGTCTTCTCCATCATCACAGACAACCGTATCTACGCTGGTATACGTTACGGCTTCTCCGTCTAGTTTTTCAACAATGTTGTCATTAATTTCTAGCGTTTCGTCATTTGTGGGGCACAGAATGACACTCTTCAGGAGACTGTTAGTATCCGATATTTCACCGTCTCCCCAAAAATCTCACTTACGATGTCTCCTGCAATTAAGCCAAGAACTTGTCAAGACTATGGTTATGAACTATGCACAACCCAGTGATTTCTAATGTATTTAGCCTTGGTTAACTAAATTTTACAAACCCTTAGTGTCTTACTTAAATGTGCTATATCTTTGTTTTTCACTGAGAAGCGCCTGATTTCAGTTCACAAATCTTACACTTTCTGCTACAATTTAGAGCTTCTGTAACTGTGGATATTGTGGAGTGACAGTACCTGAGCTTATGCAGCATTCCGGGACGGCTACTTCGCCATTATCGTCACATTCCAGTTTACCTGCACCGAGCTTCAGCAACCACTCGCAGAAGGCAGTTTGTCTAGTTGTAGCACGGACGTTTTGAGTTAAGTGATAGGTCTTAAATAAACGCCAGAAAACGGACCGTTTCAAGCAACATGCCAGTTGTTGAGCTTTACTTCCGTGCTGAACAACCGGTAAAACCTGCCGATAATGGCCACCCAAAAACCATCACTTTATCGCCGAACGGTACACTGTTTTGCATTAGTTCCCGAAAGCTTGCATCCACACATTCAAGTGCTAGCGCTGGTGACATAGGTGCTTCGTCCTATAGAATAACGTCGGCACTACATAGCTTTAAAGCAAGGCTTGACCGATTGAGAAGGACAGGCGTGAACCCTCATCTAGCTTCAACGGCAGTCCAAGACCGGTATGAACGGTTGTCCCTCTGGGCAACAAATTACCAGCGATGCCGGTGCTTGCAATGCACCACACGTTAAAGCCTTCGCCCGTAAGCTGGTGAGCTAGTGCAGAAAAGACGAAAGTTTTTCATGTGCCTCCAGGAGCATCACCAAAGAAACACTTTTGAGTGCAAGATCCACGTACTGCTGAGAGCACTGCTTCCGCGACTGTTCGTTGAGCTTCGTTCATCGAAGCGATCATAGCGGAACCTATGCTCAGCCCAGCCTTCTTGTCTAGTACGTTTTCTTCTATCAGAGATGGCTTTGGTGGTTCTGAAATTCCGTATGGCCGGAGCAGACTCGCGCCAAATGAGTCAAAACGCTTATTAATGTCAGCGTATGCTAAATACAGCGATAGCTCAGGAGAATGCTGGCGCTGGAAGTCTTCAACCATAGCTGTGTGAAACGTTTCCCATAACTGCTGGGCGTCTCTGGGCGGTAAGTGTCCGTAAATCAATATCGTGACGAATAGCGAACGGATTGCGGCTGGCATTGCAGTGAATGCAGCTTCTTGCATGCACTGGATCCACTGGTCATTGTTCTCGATCAAGCCACGCAAGCCTGCTGCTTCTTCAAATGTTTGGCATATATGACCATTAACCGTCCGTAGGTGTTCGTAGTTGGTTGCGCCGGCTGCGTGCAGTAGCAAAAGCCGCAAGAAGAACCGTTCATGGTAGCGTGGATTTACTGTGCACATGCGCCCAAAAACGTTTGCGTGATCACCATGCATTCGTATTTTCCAGGCTCCTTTCTCAAACCTGTATGAAACTGGTATGTCATGGTACAAAATCGACCGTGCATCGGAATCGGTTGCATTTAATTCGAACCATGCTGTCAGCCTGGTATCACGTGGGCTTGCAGCTGCCAGGGCTCCTTCTTCCTGACCGGCTTTGAAATAAACTGCTTGTTCTTCAGGCTTGTGAACAGGGAGTCGAACAATCGTGTGTGGGAGCTCCTGCATGTCGTGTTTGCTCAGGCGCCAAACTGCTTCTGGAGCACTAATGTACCGAGATTCCACAAAGCTCGCAATTTCGTCCAGATTCAACACCTGGTCGCCGCCTGCTGTCACTGCACTCATTAGGGACACGTCATTTCCTTTGAAATATATTTGTACAAATACTTGAAACTCTTCACAGTCGCACAGATTTCCACGCTTATATGGCAGTTATACTTTAACAACAGGTATGGATTATACGGCACAATCCATCTGTTATCAACCTCCCTGTTTCCGACGGTTATGGTCAGGTTGTCGTCTATGCGCATATATTCTGGATACCCGTCCTTGTTTGGAGTGGTTACTGGGCAAACAGATTTTGGAAACTTTGCGTGGCACGTCCCGGTTTCTCGCATACAAACGCATTGTGGATTTAGATCCCCACAGGGTCCATGGCAGTGTTGTTTTTACTATCACTTTTTGACGCATGTTACTATTTACTATCACCTCTTTTGCGGCCTTTAATATTTACTTACTATTTACTATCACTCCATTTGTATGCCTACTATTTACTTAATATTTAATTTTTTGCTCTGGAGGCGTTTACTATTCACTTAATTATTAAAAATATTATAATATTTGTTACTACCCGGTGCCAGGATTAACCTTTTATTCACTTATGGTTTTTTTCGTTTTACGTTGTTATATAGAATGATGAAACCTGTTAACCGTAGCGCAGACGTAAAATGAGCAACATTTTCTGTTCAGAAGTTTGATATCCATACAGTACATGCAAGCGTAGTCAAAATGACGAGATGAGAAACAAATCCAGATAAATAAGTATGGTATCATAAAATAAGTAAGTATGGTATGGTATCACAATAAATATACACAGCGCGTTGGGATCGCTTACAGGTAAATGGGTTAAGTAATCATCATCTGCTGGAGCGGGAAACAGAAACGGTAATGCCATTGTAGCGAAATAGAAACTGCCGCTGCTGCCCGGTTCAGTGTACCTGGAATCTGTTATGTCCAGTTTCGAACAACGACTTTGTCCTATCGGCGGCGTTTTTTTACTTGTTACCGGATAGTAAACGGGTTACTTTAATTGTTATAATATGAACATTGGCAGATTGCTCATTTTACTTACTATTTACTATTTTGAAGGCAGCACTCCTAATATTCAGTTACTATTTACTACTGCTCTCGGCAGCGCCTTACCATTTACTTAATTATTAATGGGCACAAAAGCCTTTAATAATTAAGATTTACTACTTACTTTTAATTATTAAAACAACACTGGTCCATGGACCATAAAATTCCTTACTGCCTCATGCAAACGCGGGTAGAGAACTGGGTATGGTATTTCACAACTGACAATCTGGTCGATATTTTCGGCTTCGACTTTCGCGGCACGCTTGTCTGTTATGATTAGCAAATGACAGTGGGGCAATCCTCGCTTTTGGAACTCGATCGTCTAAAAACAAAGGAAGCATATCCGTGACCTGTATATCACGATCGAGCTTATCTGTATGTTTGTCAGACACTGCTGATGTTGCTTATACTCTGCTTAAGGACAGGATAAATTCCTATAGCATGTGATTTCTTAGTAAACCTTTTGATACTCACGTAACAAAACGCTTCCACACGAACGAAGATCTCGTTTACCACAATGTCGCGCATTAGCGCTTTAAGCTTAAGCTTGAACACCCTGGCAACCAAGTCTGGCCGATCAGCGGCTCTTTGCCCCCCCCGGATACAGGGCTTCTGTGATTTCTTTCATCTTAGGGTTGCACGTCTTCGTAAGAAAAACATACGGCTTTCCACATTTGCGGCACAGCGACATGGCGTCTTGGTAGCTTTGGCGCAAAGCGCAGGGCCCGCCGGTAAAGCTTGAGCTCAGAACAACGACACGATCGGGTTGCAATCCGCGCTGCGTGGCCGCCGTTGCGACATAGTCTGACAGTCCCTGGTAACTTTCGACGCGCAACCTCTTCTGATTCTGTCGCTGATACTGTAACCGCGATTCCTCAACTTTGATGTAATCATCCACCAGATACTGTTGATATAGTGCTCGACCGTGAATTATTGGGTTAAATTCCCCTATTTCAGCTGTCCGGTAGGCATAGTACTCAAGAGGAACAGAACGAATATTAGTGTAGTTTCGTTTTATTCATTTCGCTAATCGTTTTACTAAGGCCTAGAAAGTCTTAGCGACTTACTAAGGAATAAAAAAATTAGTATATATTAAGATATTAAAAATCTTCGGGTTTACGAAAGTTTAATACACCTTAGTGTTTGCTGACGCTCACAAAATGTGGATGGGTTAAGAACGTTAAGTGAGGATCACTCTTTCCAATGTTAAAATAGCATAAGAACTGCTTATGCAACCGTGTATAAAACTTTGCAGATGAATAATACGTATAATAATGTGTTCATATGTATAATGTAATAACACGTATATAATATGTTTAACATGTGTTTGAATAATAATACTTGCCGCTATGTAGATCACCTACTTCCAGTAGTGATACGTTCTTTCTCTTCCCGTGACTTTCTCGCTTTAACTGTGGATGAAATCCTTCTATTCCAAGAGGAAAGAACAGTGGATAACACATTGGATCGCAGTCTCCATTAAGCGAAGGTATCGTTCGCAGTCCGCTTGCTCGTGAGTGGACAGCCAAAGAGTGCTCCGGAAAATCCCCAGTCGCGTTTCCCACAATGACCGCGGCGACTTCATCACTGGTTTGCGCCCTAAATCGCCTCTGGGGGTTCCTTTGATCGTTGTCAAAAATAATTCGCACATCCAGTGCGGGTCGCTCATCGTTTTGAGCTTTGCGCTGTTCCTCATCTTCCACTTCCCGTGTCATGCGAAATGCCGCTGCATATGGGCTACAACTTCGTATCGTTTCTTCGAGATCGACCAGCAAACAGGATAGCAAGTTTGCATTGACAGGGTCTGTGGTTCGGATTTCGGTAGCGTCGGAACTGTCCAAAAAGTACAGTTGACCATATCGTGCACCGCGGTCGTAGAAGGATGCGCTGGACCTAGAAAATGGTATAACTGGCCGGATATTCGATATGTGTATGGTCCGTGCCCGGGAGGATTGTCAACTCTTCCAACTACCGATGCAAAGGCCAAAGCACTGTTGTACTTCCGGATGCTTGCAAAAAACCGGTTGCTGTTTTTATGGCCACCAAGAAACAGAGAGCGCAAGAGCTCCGGAAATATTTCAGTTGCCACAAGTTCCAATACCACGGCACCTCTCTGGCAGAAGGTGCTGAACACGTCTGATTCGCCTTGAGTGATTTCATCTTCGAAGTGCCGAGCTTGGCAGGCTGTACATATCTTGTCCATCTTTTTCAGGTCATATGACGCTGGTTCTAAATCTGAGTAGTGCAGCGCAGAGTATCTCGTTAGTGCTTTGTGTGTAGTTTTCTGCGCAGCTCGCTGCCTATTTTTCGACGCTGCTTCAGGGATGCATCGTTCTTGTGCCTCTGCCGCAGTCTCGTTGATCCTTGCGTTACGCTTGCGCTCAGCATCAAGCTGCAGTAGTTGCGTTCTTTCTTGTTCTGCCAGATCTGCACGTGCGAGCCGCTTACGTTGAGCGTCATTCTGTCGTCTAAGCACTGTTGCTTCTTCACTCTCATTCATACGAAACTCACGCATTCTTTCGGCATCGGACCCGAAGCCGGGTGATGTGCTGGGCGCGCGCTGACGCAGCAATTATGCGAAACCAAAAGAGTGTGTATACAAAATAAATGGCATGACCGAGGAGCAGTGTTACCGAATTTCTCTCGCAAGCCAAGCGATTCTTGGTCTTCTCGGACAACATGTTTACATTGTATTGTTTTAACTCCGGTTGCTGTACCTCTCACATCTACATATCCTTCGTCAGGCAATGCAAACTAAGTAAAAGCAATTCTCGTCTGAGTTGCATACCGACGCGACAACGATTTTTCTCACCTGTGCCGGCAGGTTTATGAAGACAGTCGCGCGATCAGAAGTCCGAATGTGTAACTTCTTACGCCCCTGGGACAGGTTTTCGATTTTTCCAATCATCCAAACAAACCTGCCGATTTGCATGCTCAAATCGCAAGCTAGTACGTAATCCCGCGTGACTCGTGGCGTGAGTGAATTCATATTTCTTTTATCGCAATGGGAAAAATCACCGATGGGATCGAAGAAATATACAACATTAACAGCATTACAGGAGATATAACATCGCACATACATAAGTAATCGAACACGAAGCAACTCACTGAGCTGAACAACTAAAGTGAAGTGTAAGATGAAGGCTGAATTGCTGCTGCTCTTATATAGGTGTCGTAGGCTTGTACCGGTAAACGGGTAAGCTGAAATCTTGTAGTTTCTAGAAGCTTGGGCAAGGCAAAACAAAGCCGGAACCGAGTCAGAAGAACAGAGAGCCGAAGTATAAAAAGGTCAGCAAAATCACAAAGAACATAGTTCGGTCTGCTGATCAGAACATTTAACTGGGTCAGAAAAACAACAGGTTTAACCATCGGCGGATTCTCCTATTTTTTGAGGTGAAACCCTCTTATATTTCGTGAACCTTTCGTCTGATCCTGTCGCCGATTTGATATTCGGAATCAGCGCATTTTTTTTATATTTAACAGCTAAGCAAACCTGGAAACCGTTTTTTGATTGTCGGGCCTTACCTTCTGAGTGGCGGTCAGAGAACTCGCCAGGAATGCCTTAGCACGGATGTTCCCGCTGGTCGGATCGAGAAACCGACTTCAGATTCGTGATCAGCGCCATCGATTTGCATGCAAAACTGGTCTTAAATTTCGAAACATTGTAAAAAAGCCGTTTGCCCCCAGGGGGAAATGAGTTGCCCCTCGGGGGGTAACAAATTTCCGCGGTTTTTCGAGTTTCCAACCAGTTTTATGGGAAATTCGATGCCGCTGATCACGAATCTGAAGTCGGTTTCTCGATCCGACCAGCGGGAACATCCGTGCTAAGGCATTTCTGGTGAGTTCTATGACCGCCACCCAGAAGGCAAGGCCCGACAAAAAAAATGTTTTTCAGGTTTGGTTATCTGTTGAATATGGAAAAAATGCGCTGATTCCGAATATCGAATCGGCGACAGGATCAGACCTAAGGTTCACGAAATATAAGAGGGTTTCACCTCAAAAAATAGGAGAATCCGCCGATGCGTTTAACTGGGTCATTAGTTCAGAACACGCATATTCAAATTTTTGTATGACTAAAGATGAAGCACCTTTGCACCTAATTAGGAAATCGCAACCTTTAGGACCAAACTAAGGAATCACAAACTTCAGTACTCAACTAAAGCAGGGCAAACTTTGGTACTAAGCTAAGGAATCGCAAACTATAGTACCTCACTAAGGATGCGCAAACTTTAGTTCCCAACTGAGGAATCACAAATTTTAGTACCAAACAAAGGATTCGTAACCTTTAGTACCCAACCCAAAGATGTAATTCTGTTCCACCTTCCTCTTAACCAATCAGAACGATTTAGGGGCAGGATTCGAACGGACGGACGGACAGTTGCGGCTAAATACAGAGACAAGCGTCGCTCGCGGCGCTACGCGCCGCGCTCCGCTGACGTTGTTCTTGACAAATGGAGGTTAGGCAATAAAACGCTTTGTGGTGCTGCTGGGCATTACAGACAGCTCGTCTGCTGCACACTGGCGGCGGCGCTGCGCGCCGCCGCCGGTGTTCGCGACTCGCTAGGTCCACCAAAGTCGGGTTTGCGTAGTTAAGAACAATTTGCTGCGGCAAAATAAGGGTAGCTGTTTTCTTTGTTCCAGAATGTATGTATGTCTGTGCTCAGACGCACTGCGGTTGTTTGGTCGTTTAGTATTGTCCCCGACAATGCAGCGGTATTAGTGCGAATTGCAGATGACCGCGCGTACTGCGTCACGCCACAGCGACACCGTAAAACAGTAGCTAGTTTAGTCTGGATTGATACGCAAGAGTTCTAATGAGTTCTGAAGCTTCGACTAATGTGCTCAGATAGCCCAGTAATGCAACAGCTTTACTGGGATGTGACAACTGAAAAGTGACAACAGAATGCAATAAACAACGCTTGATGCAAAGTCTTGCGGAGAAGATGTTGTTGCAAAATAACTTTTTCAACTTAAAGTGAAGGGGAAGACTTCGGGCTCATCCTCAGAAACTTTTGATCCTGGTCAAATATCCATGAATCTCCGCTCATGCAACAACGCATTCCTAATGATTCACAAACAATGGTACCTAACTAAGTGGCACGCATCTTTGTTCTTGGTTAAGAATGCCCACCATACAGTCAGACGAAGTGAAGCAAAACGGAGCTTACAGAAGCGAAACTGAGCAAAACTTAGGAACCACTAAGCGGATCAACAAAGCCTGGTTGACCGTTCCAGGCACGAAGCATGTTCTAACAAAAACTTACGTGGCAAATACGAAACCGACTCGACTAACATTTGCCAAACTTGGTTACTAAGATTAGCCTCACTTTAGTTACTAAAGTTTTGCAAACCCTAGTTACTAAAGATTGGCAGATCTTAGTTACTCTCGGCTAAATTAACAAAATAAACAAAATAAACGAAATGAAAAACTAAAATGAAATCACGAAATAACAAAAGGAAATAACAAACAGAAGAAGCAAAAGACCAAAAAGGCACAACTTGGTTCAACTGGTTCAGCAAATCTGCGGCGCATATCGGTTCAACCAATCAGGATGTCCTGGAGGCAGGATCGTTACAGACAGACAGACATACGGACATAAGCCGGTTAATATTGTTAGACAAGCATCGGCCGCAACGCTACGCGCCGCGTTCCTTTGTCCTTGTTCCAGTTGTCGCAAAACCTAATTTTATTGGTGACAGGATAGATTTCTGCCACGCGTCACAAACGCAACCTTCCAAAAAAGCAGGAGGTACTGCAGTGGGAGGCTTTCAATCTTTCGTAGCCGCTCGTCTGCTGCGCACAGGCGACGGCGCTGCGCGCCGCCGCCAGTCCTCGCGACTCGCAACGTGCCGTTTGGTTCAGTCTAGTTCAGAATGGTGTACTGCGGAGATAAAGGTGGCACATGCGTTGTTCCAGAATGGGTGTAGATCTCTACTCATTCGCACTGTGGTTGGGTACCCTTGTC
>JAQGAU010003040.1:0-14022 GCA_034698045.1 Paramacrobiotus richtersi
TCAAAATGTTGCTTCAGAAAAACCGATTATGCTGGCGCAATTTCGTTATCCGGTCGCTGTATTTCAAAAGCGCAAATCTTCATACTTCAGTTATTGAACTGTTATTCCATATTTGATCCGGTGGTTGCCAATTTCGCAGCGGTCCTGATTAATTATAATGGGATACATTGCCCATAGGTTTGTTAATGTGTTACCACAGCTGCCAAATGAATTAGTGACCTTCCTTCCACAACCATGAGATCGAATTTCCACTAATAAATTTTAAAGGTGCGTGGTCGGCAGCATGCGCAGTTCAAACGATTTTTTCGGATTACAAAAAAAGAATTTCCGAGCTAACTTTATCCTAGCTCTCGACGAAAATTTATGCAAGTTCTAACACGTGCGAATACGAACGTACTGTAGCATCATCTGAGTGTTGCCTTTATGATTGCCAACGCTAACCCAGAAGCCAGAGGCCCATAAAAAGTTGACCCATATTCTGCTCGCCAGTTCTTTCCAAATCCGTCGTGTTAGGAAAATCCTAATCCGCTAGAGTTCAACAGTTTTTTAAGCATCCGTGCTTCGCATGCTGAAAAAATACCATTCAGTTGTTCACCTCGCACTTGGAATAGCGCCTTATTACCGGGAAGGGCAGGCGGCATCCTCAGGACCAGGGAACGAGTCGGAAATGGAATGACGAAATATCCAACACACGAAACTTTGTGGATGCCGCTGCAGTACAGGGACATCACTATTCCAATTCCTGTAAAAGAACAGAACGGTTAAACAACTACTATTGCATATGATATTTCGACAAGTTTTTTCTGCTAAAGTGGTTATTTGTCAAGAAAATGACACGATTAATAACCGTGCAGTAATTATAAAGCTAATTTTGCCTGGACTGGAGGAGGAATTTAAAGTACAAAGGTAGTAAATGAAAAAGAATCGGAAGATATTTGAAGTGCCCCACATCCCAGTATCCAAGCATTTGGGCACCGAGCTGATGACTCGTTTTGTAACTTTTGTTTTGCCATTCGTACAATTTTCAGTTGGGTTGTAGAAGGTTCTGCAGGATGGCAAAGAGCCAGTTGACTGTTTTAGTTCTTTTTCCTGTTGATTTCGGGCCGTTCTTCAATTTTTATTAACGGAACTTAAATCTGAACCCTTCGTAAATTGGTTTTCTTGTTGTTTTGGCTGTGTTAGCCAGCACTCTCACAGTGCACTACATACAGTAAAGTTTGAGCATAATGAATCCCGCGTCACAGGAAGGCCTGTCGAGTGCAGCACTCTCCAGTTCACTCCCCGTCTGCAATGCCGTGGAAGTTCAGGGCCTCTACACAGGACCCGACAACTCTATCTGGGCAAGATTACGGGGAGATCAGCAGAGTATGAATAGCTGCGTCAATAACATTGGAGCTCCTCCGCCGCGTCCTTCCGGTTCCTTCGGTTATAATATTAATTACGATCTGGCCAGTCTGTTTGATGGTCCTCAATTCAACGATCCAGTAAGCTGCAGTTAACAATCACATAATACAAAATAGAGATATTAACTGCAGTGAGTAACAATTGCAAGTTCACAGTCATCGTCAATCGGTTAAAAACCTATTCTGGCTTCGGTGTACATACGTACGATCTGAATATCCGCCAGCGATTATTGTACACAGATAACAAAGTTCTTAGAAGAAAACTACCATTTCTGAACTGGAAGTATCAGAATACGCGCAATAGCGAACGCAGTAACAATATTGGTATATCATTGGTAAGAGTTTTTTCGTTGATGTTTTTGTAGATGTTGGGCCAGTTCAGTCCGCCATCCAGTCAGACTACTCACTTTTCATCGAGTCAGCCGGGAACCGCTGCAGACGGGACTGTTAATGCGATTCAGGTTTATACGCGCTCCGACGAACAAGCTCCCGTGGGGATGTCCTTATCGTTTCTGGATCACTTACCGCCGTCTTCGGAGTTCGACTTGCTCAACTTCAGTGAATTTCCCTTCAGCCAAGGATCGACCGCTAGTGCACCCGCAACTGGCACTCAACAGGATTTTTTCGTAAAGTTAAATAGTGCCAGCGGCAGCGGGTCCGGGATGGCCAGCGTTCAGGCGTCGGATTCGCAGGAGTCAACTGCTGATGGAGGGTATTCGAGTAATTTATGAAGTTGTGACTTTTTTCAGTTTTATAATAAATAACCGATAAAAGCTGAGGAGAATTCGGATGAATGATTCAATCATTCTTATGCCATTATCTAGCGAAGGTTTTAAACGTTGATTCTAAACGAAGTTCTTGTAGAAGGTTTTGAGGTAGTATCTGAGAATTCCATCGCCGATTGTGTGAATGGTGGAATCTTATGTGCGTAAGCTTTAATATGCGGAAATGGTTTAATGGACACTTTTTAGTGATACCGCCGGACAGTATGGATTTAGCATCAGTTTTCCAAAAGAAGCCAATGGAAAGGAGTGGGTGTTTAACGAAGATAACAAAAAGCTGTATGCAAAAACGGACAACCAGTGGGACGTACAGTTTAATTTCACCAAAGCTCCTCCGACTGAATTCACGATTAGAGCACATCCGGAATTTCAGGATAAAGGCAACTACGGAAACACGGTGCGCCCTTGCATCAAGCACAAGGACGTTGTCAGACTTTGTAAGTGGAAAGTGATTTCTGCGGAAAAATGCACGGAATAATCAGTAAGATATTGGCAACAAACGGTTTCGATAAGATGCAAGAAAACTGTACCAGAGGAGTCGAATCACTGCAATTTCTTGAAAAACAGCATTATTTAAATATTTGGTTATTTTGGCTTTCATTCCCTTTAGATAAACAATTCCTTTATACGAAAGAGACCGGAGCAAAACATGACAACGATTGTGTTATTTTGACGTTTCCGGGAAAGTCGAGTGATAAAAGTAAGGGATATTTGCTGCCTGTGGATGATTAGACATTCCATAACGACGTGGAATATGACAAGAATTTTTTGTTGTGTCGTAGAGTATACTGTGAAAGGAAGATATCAGTGCACTTGTCATAACAGCTGCTATAAGGCCAAATCTGCTATCCTCGTCGTCTTCGAATTCTGTATCAAGTAAGCGATGTCAAAGGACCTGTTCTTTCTCGTTGATAACATTGCTGGTTACAGGAACAAGGTGCTGGGGCGAAAAAGTTTGGAAATTCGTAGTTGTGCATGTAAGTGCACGCTACGAGTGACAAGCATATCAGTGCAGAGTTCCGTGAATCTAACGGTGGTGCAGATTGATTATGGTCGGATCATGGATGCTCTCGAAAAATAAATGTACACTTTGATATTTCTGGCCGCAAATCTCTTGTAGGCCCGAGACGGGACAGCGATGCAGATAGCAAAAAGGATCGTGAGCCTGGCCGAAAAAAGGGGAGGAAACGGAAGGCAAATGAGATGAATCCGGAAGAGAACAAGAGTCCGGGGATGGTTATCAAAGAGGAAGGTACGATTTTTTGCGTCCCTTTATCGACATATCGTACGTTAGCTACGGCATAAGCGGTTTCTTTAGTGTAAGCATTACTAGACTTTAGAAGAGCGCGTTAAAAAGAGTGATAATCGAATAATTCGACATTGATAGTATGTACATGTTTCTTCCATATCAATGAATTTTTGGTTTAGCATGATTTCGAGAACATTTTAAATACCAGGTATCTGCTTTACTGTGGTATCGCGGTGAAAATCGTAAGCTTTTCCTTTACGTGTATAACTCTGTTTTCCGTAGAAAACTGTTCGAATAATGGAGTGGATGCGAACGTTTTCATGACAGATGGACAGCCCCGACCAGCCAAAACTCTGAAACAAAATTGTATGGACCAAAAACTAGAAGTGGACGAGGATTCGGTGTATCTGGATTTCAGCGTGCGGCTTCCCCGTCAGTTTCAGAATATCGTGGATGGGCAACTGAAAAGTCTGCAGAGCGTTGTGGAAATGATGAAGGCGGTCTTCCCTTTCGCTGGGGCTAAAGTTCCTCTGTAAGATATTTTTTACTGCAGGAATCACAACAACTGCGTATAACATTAAATGCATTGTTGGAATGTGACGTTGAAAGACATCACAACAGACGCCGTTTACTCAGTTTGAGAAAAAGAAAATTTTAATGAATTTCGTTAAATTTTTAGGGAGACACTTTTTAATCCAGGATCCGGGCTACGCCCGGCGGCCGTGGCCGTCCCGACAAAGGTGCCGTCTCGGGAAAATGTCGGGGAAATTCACGGGTGATAAACTAGCCATGTTTAAAACTGGGGGCGAAGATTGTGTCTTGATATCTGTATCTTTCAGCTGGCTGAAGACTGTGGTGAAGCACCCGCAGATAACATATCAAGTATTTGTCCATGAAGGCTCGAAAATCGAAACACTGGATGATATTTTCAATCTTACTCAAGCGGTAAGCTGTTCACCTGTAATTCTTCAGGGTTTTTGAATTTTCAGCGGCGGAATGATAGTTTTTTGACGTCCTTTTTTGAGCCTTTGTATATCCATCCGTAACTGATTCGCGAACCAAATCACTTGTAATTTAATTTTAAGTATTTTTAAGAAATTCTTTTTCTTCTAATAACATATTATTATTTCAATAATCGGTCATGTTAGCAATACAACGAAGGAGATTTGGTAATGCTCTATTAGAATGGTTATGAAATGGATACATTCGCTAAAAATTATTTATAAATATGATCATTTAAACTGATTGCAGCAACTGGCCGATCATTTGTCGGCATTCCGCGAGGAAGTGGTCGAAATGGTGTGGCAGCACATTCAGTCCAAGGAGCGTCCACCCGGGCCGTTCACTTCGGGATCTCAGCCAGTGACGCAGTCGTACTCTTTTTCTCAGTCTTAAAGTGTGTGAAAAATCGGTGGAATCTCGTTCCTTGGATGGAAGTTATTTTTTTTACGGTCACTTGGAGAAAGTGTTTTTTTGTCTACTGCCTTAATTGTACTGATATTCGCGATCCATTTTTTGCATTGTATATGATTTCGCTTTAAGGTTTTGCGTTTTTTGCGTACAGTGCCATCGAAGCGTTTTCCAGCCTCACCGTAATTTACAATGGTTTTTTTATTTGTTGAACATGCCGATTGTTGCTTTTGTGAGAGACTGCATTTTGGTTAGATGTTTTTTTCATCGGGTAGCGCGATTTGTTGTTGGTTAGTCGTGGATTTTACGTTCGGTTGCGAAGGAATGTGTGCGGATTTTTATGCACATGCGGCATTTGTGTATAGGAAAGTTTTGTGGTAATAAAAGTTTATGTAAAAAGCCGTCGGGCACCAGTGAAAACGGAAACAGAAGTAGAGGAAACATTCGTATGTTTATGCCGTTTTGCCCTATATTCATGCTAGATCTAGATTTAAATAATAAGAAAAATGCCGAATTTGTGTGTTCGACATACTCCGCAACGCGTGCCCGCAGATTCTCACACAGCATGAAAAATAATTTCTCAGATTATTGGGGCTCTTTTCATAATGCGTACGAGTACAGGCATCTCAGTATGGACAAAGCGACCGTGACCTATCCATCACACTTATTTGATGTGTGCAAGTAAAATCTGTGGGATGGTTTTTCTCGACTGCATCCCTTTGAAAACCTTCGAATCTTTTCAGACAGATGACAAGTTTCCGATGTGTTGTTTATGGACTTGACACTAAGCATCCTGCCATCCAGCAAATCATATTACAATCATGATGGATCCATAGTAGATTCCATACAAACGCGAAAGACAACTATATCAATCGATGGGAAACTGGGATTATATTCCTATAGAAAAACCGTACAATATGACACATTTGTACAAATGTCGACTAGTATGCGACATCGGTTATGTACATCACAAAGCTGTTTATCAATGAGCAGTATAAATTTTAAAAACTATATCACGAAGCGGTAATCATTAGACGAAGGTTAACGGATCCGGCAGTTGCGCATGACCTTCCCCCACCACTTCCGGTTGCTGGCCGTTGTGCACTTGGGCAGCCAGTTGAACAGGTTGGTTGGTTCGTTTTCGTACGATCAGCGGTTTCCCGTTGGGTAATTGATCGGGTGATACGGGCAACGTGCGCCTTCGAAGGGATTCATATTTCAGGGAAGCCGTCGACAGACTCATTCTCGTCGTCAACGAGAGAGAAGCCCGGGAGACTGGATTGGATGATTGGCGAGTCATGGAAGTGCTATATCGCTGGCTACCGCGTCCGTGCGCAGGAAGACTCTTGCAGCAAAACAACCGGCGGTAAAAGGATTGGAAGCGGCGACTCATGAAAGAGTAGAAGATCGGGTCTAGGACTGGATTGGCGTGATACAGCACACCTGCAAAGCGAAAGAACCGCCTTGCATATATATCTGTAATTTGTGTGTTGACATCGACGTAGATATTGCGCAAAGAGTTTTATGTTTTAAGTTTATTGCACGTATAGAATATCTGACTGTGACTCTGCAGTTAACGTTAGCTATTATAAATAACTTGTACATCCACTTAAGCTCCTGCGATATGGACAATTGCAATGTTTTTACATAAATTAAATTGAAAGCCCAATGTGGTCGGTCTTTTACTTTTTATCAGCTATGCACAAACCGTCGTGTGAGATACTACTGTTACCGGAGATCGGAAATAATATGGTGTGCCAGTCCAAGACATCACGATGTGACCAATCTTCGACAAAGACGAAGATCAATCGTTGTGCTGTATCAAACAAATGGGAGATATTAAGAAACTGGTGTTATACTGATATAATAACTGTTTATGACAAAGTTCATATTATCATGTCGTACAAGCATATACAAATGTATATGCATAACGCTTTTGAGGGTGAACACAATTATGTGCTTTCTTTTCAGCTTGTTAGTGCGAAGAAGTACTGTTTACACGAGCAGGCAAGATAATGCACTAACCGTGAAAGAATCCATAACAGATAAAAAAGTTGACAACAATGGCCACTAAAATCAAATGCTGTAACTTTAACGGGAGTATAAGTAATACCATGTCAACACGTACACAAAACTTTGACTGTCCGTTTTCTGTTTTCCGCTGCGTCGCTACTCTCATGACGGCTATCCGTTACACGTTGGGATTCCGTTCTGGATAGCGGAGCATCGGATTGCCTTCGGACCTTTGTGTTCTTCGTGGATGTGTTTTTTCGCAGACATATCCCAATTCGGATGTATAGGACAGCCAGTAAGAGCATGGGCAGGACGAAAAAACATACTGCCGAATCTGTAACAAAGATTAGTAACTTTATGAGATTTCGATATATATACTTCCTATGACGCTATTATAATAGTGTAATTCAGCCGCGTTCGGTTGTTTTTATACAGGTCTGTATACAATATATATATCTGTAGTCTAGCGCTGGAGATCCATAAAACTTTGTGTGTGGCAGATATTATCTAATAGCAGCGTTACGCTCAATTATTCGTGCATGCCCCAAGTTATCCGGAAGTAATCCAGATTTTCCTCGAATACGCAATGAAGAAAACAAGTGCACAAAATTTCGCTTGAGTAAATTCTCTTCAAAGGATCGTAACTACAACCCGTTGCTGTAGGACTGCCTACAGCAAAATGCCTAGCTCTGAATGCCTGTTTATTCTGATTAATTTCCATAAACAAAATGACGAAAGAAACCTCTCGCTGAATATGTTTGTGTATAAGAGATTCCACGGTATGATATTACAGATTTCAGGATACAGTTAGGGTTCTAAGCATAGCATTTGCGAAAAAGATCTACAAAATTTTATAAACATTAATGCACTCTATAGTGTTGTAGAACTAATAAAGTTTATGAAGAGTCTAAAAGGCAAGTGATAACGTTTTGAACGGATGGAGCGCTTCAAAAACACAGTTGCTATTCAAAAGCACAATTTTACCTAGCAATGCAATATATACGGGTCATCTGTATGTGTATCAGGAGGTGTCACGGTATATACCTACGCAGTAAATAAGGTTTATATTTGAATGAACTGATCTACCGTTGCAAGTTCCCGTATTCTACTTAATAATGCATGTGCGTTAAAGAGCAGGCAACGCACATTATTCATATTAATGAATAATGATCAACAGCAAAGTCTTACAAATGAAAAGCGGTTGCAACTGGGCGTTGATGCTAAATGGAATTTCGCACCAGGAGGTTTCTTCCATAATTATTCCATTTCGATCGTAAAGATGATTGACCGTTTCTGAAAATTTGCAACATTTTTTTGTTAATGATGACAAAGTTACAATACGGCATTCTGTCAGCGCTTAACGAATTTCCATTTGCCAGCTAATCAACGTACTGAAGTAGGCAAAAGGAGCAGCATTAATCACAGCCAACAGCCAAACGACAAGAATGACCTTAACGGTCCGCCTTAAACTAAATGAGCGGAAAGTTGTGATTGGATCCTTTACCGCTCGATATCTTTCAAATGTGAAAACCACTATAACAAAACAAAATAACAGGTGACAATCAGATTAAATAAAGATTCAACTTGAACCGTCAGTACCGATTGTCAAGATGGAAGCGTATAAACATGTTTCCGGAATGAGTGCTGATACTGAACACACTACGCGACCAAAAATCCAAGGATACTGTAACAACAGAAGAACCAAAGAACCAGCCGTTAGTGCAGCATCATAAACCTAGATATGTAAAGACCATTTATCTAGTCAATCTGGAGTCCAAAACCTGTTCAGCAAATTAAATGGGCAGTATGTATCTATGTCACAGCTTATGTTTTTATACACCCAAGTCGATCCCAACCGACGCAAAGCTCTTCTTGTTTTCGATTATTTATATGCGAAAAAACCAACAACTGTGATTCATAGAGCAGCTTTACGGGAATAATTTGACGTTCCGTTTACAAAACATTTATGTATAGCCGTGAAACAAGTAATCTGTCTCGTGAAGGAGATAGTAGTATATATAGACTGGCATATTTCCTATATGCAGCAGTAGAAAATTATAGTAATTGATTTTATGAATATCTGCACGTTAATTTGGACAATAACGCCGCAAATGCAAATATGTACCCTGCATAAAAGTGTCTACTGTGATAATATCAATATAGATGTTATTCCTTTTATATTTATGCCGTATTGTATTTCCCGTTTTCATGTCGGTCATGATCAAAGGCACGAAAAATTTGCTGCAGCTGAGCGCGTGCTGGGAGTTTTTGGACAATAATTATGTGATCAGGCGAATGTTTACAGGGCAGTGAGGGCATCCATACAAAGCAACACTCTCGATCGATTCACAGTTCGCTATATTATAGTATTTGGTTACCTGCTGCCAGTATCCATAAATTTCCAGTGGTACTCCTGAAAAGTCATGCAAACCGAGTTCACATATTTAAATTTTTGGACTTTCGGGACGATATCTTAATGTAGCCGAAAAGGCAAAAGAGATATACTTAAGCAATCCCGAAAGACATGCGCGTACAAAAAGAAAAACGAATAGTTTCGAATTATTCGCTACAGACAAACAGAACAAAATAGGGGCGACAGAAATACGAGTATACAATATAAAAACCTATGGTAGGCCTTTCAAAATGACAATTTTACGTGTAAATTTGTTCGCACAGAAATGTACAACACTGCGTTAACTGAGTAGCGAGGGAATATGCATTTAGGAGCAGTGGCCAATACTTACCGATAGTCGAAAGAAGTATATCCGAAAAGGCCAAGCTGCAAAATATAATTTACGAGCATTAGATGGTTACGGGTTGCGAAAAGATGACCTTAATGCCGCTTCACACGCCAAGCTGTCGTTAACTGAAAAGCTGATTAACACTAATTGGATTATTTTCGAAAATCTGTACAAGACTTGTCACTGTACATGTATCACAGCTTTCACCGCGATAAAGAGATGTGTTTTCCCAGACAGAAAACCGT
Source organism: Paramacrobiotus richtersi (assembly GCA_034698045.1). Taxonomy (NCBI): domain Eukaryota; kingdom Metazoa; phylum Tardigrada; class Eutardigrada; order Parachela; family Macrobiotidae; genus Paramacrobiotus; species Paramacrobiotus richtersi. Next base: position 9,844 of record JAQGAU010003040.1, read on the forward strand.
CCGTTTATCTGGTCGTCACGCCTCGATATGCAGGTCTAGATATCAAGCAAAAATACCACCTCATACCAAAGTGAACAAGCAGATCAGTCATTTCCGGTTGTAAAAAAAATGTGTGTAAGACTTCAGCATGCTGGGATTACAAATTATATGCATGCGCCATAGCAGTTCCGTTGCGTGTAAAGACGATCTCAATGAATAGAAAATTTTTATTCCTAAAGTGTACAGCATGGGATATAGGTATTATTATAATAAAGACCGTCGAAACGGCGAAAATCTGTCTACACTATTGCGTATATGTTTATCGCGTGCTTTGTCCATTAGAATTTATGACCAAAAACAATCAGCCGTCTAGACCTTTGAGGCCACGTGCCGAGACAGCAGACTGTGGCGTAATATTAGAAACCAAAACAAATGGAGATTCTGTATTGACGGCGGAAGTGGATGGCAGATTATTAAATTTTTGCGGCTGATAAATTGGTTTCTTGAATGTAGGGGACCGCGAGTAACGAATGATTAATGAAAAAACAGTAAGGCTAAAACGCTCGCATCGCAGACGACATCCTGTGTTCCGGCACCCCAAAAGCGTTGTCATGAATTATGCATATAAATGGAGAGTGGCTTTAATACGTGCAGCTTTTAACTACATAATTATATGTCTACAGTACAATGAAGCCTACATCATAGCTAAAGTGTTAAGAAATAATACGTACCAAACTGTATCAACAAACTAAATAAGTTTACTGACTAATACCAAAGCGGAAAGAAAGGTATATAATATATAAGCATACAAAATAACAATCATAGACATTATGTACGCGATACATGCTCTTGTATCTTTTCGTCCGAAAAATACGATGGTGATATTTTTCATGATGATGATATTATATTATCTATCGGCATCTGAATGGATTCATTTTGCATATTTATCCAGTTTAATACGTAATTAAATTGGATATGTCATTTAGAACCGGATATACCGCTTATCCGAATCGTGCTTTCCACTTTTTTAATTGTATCAGTATAAAATGTCATACTTTATTAGATAAGCATCGATTCCTGTCCATCCACGCTTGGACTTGGCCAATAAAACAACGACAACCGTGCTGAAATTTCCACACAAACCGAGAAGGAATAAAACGGTGTATAAAATCTGCAATATGAGAAAAACATGGTTCAGTCACTTCAGTGAAGATATCGAAATGTTGACCCTTTTGCTTGCATAATTGAAAGCTATACGGTAAATACCGAGTACCGTATAGCTTACCGTATAGTTACCGTATAGCGTACCGTATCGTTACCTTCATCAACGACTATAGTAACAAGATTATTAAAAAATAAACCGGAGTATTTTCATGATGAGCTCGTGCAATACTCAATGTGTTCACTTACCGTGTAGGTCACGGCATGTGGATTTGTCTGGAATCCCAAATTAAGAACCGTCCAAGCCGTGCGATTAAAAGTATCGTCCCTGGTAGTTCCATTTTCCAAAAAACTTGTGCCATTTGATAGAGTGATATTCATTCCATAAAATTTGATGTAGGAAGTTAAATAGCTTACACATCCGCAGCTGTCCGGCTGGGAAATATTATATACGAAAATTTAACCATCTGACCAAACGCAAACGGTACTGCGCCGTCGAGATGTATTAATGATTAATCACAAAGTTAGCACCCAGTTTTCGATGCACTTCTAGATGATGCAAAATGCAGAACATGCAACTCCGAAGATCTAGTGTGAGTTCAACATGATCGTGGACAGATGGAAGCTGTTGTCACTTTCCACCGGGAAGATGCAAAACACTTCCATAAATAAGTAAATGGATCTAACAGGACATTAACAGGTTCCGTGATTTTAGAGTTGTCTCCCATTCTGTGTGTAAATCGTCCATATTGATTGACGATGTAAATGCACCGCTAAAAAACTTCCCACATACTGCTGGCTGAATCACAGAGATAGCAAGTGCGCAACATAACGATCGTGTCAAACATGATGCACGATTTTTTGGATGTGCATTGACGCTGGGCACCAGCCCCCCAATTGTTCGTTCTTTTCCTGTAATAAAGGGAATGCCATACCACTTTGCAAACCGCTAATTTTGCTGACATAATTATTCCAGACCACAGAATAACATTACTCGTATTACTAATATAGTCTATCGCACATTTCCCGAAAGGCATGTATCAGATGTGCAAAAAAATGCCGCTTTCAAACTTTATGTACATGTTGGTTTTAAGCGAATATGCATATTACGTATTTATATGTTTGTATATTTATTTGAATAAAAAAAAATTCTTTTTGCTACCGATTTTGTTGCATTTTATTTTCACACTAAATATTTGCAGCTTGTATATGTAAGAGCGGCTCACGATCACATCACGAATTTATTGCCAATGATTTAATGTAATGTAAGCAGCAGCCCGCCATGCGTTCATCGCATCGATACAAGGCTGGGTACATTTACGGACCGGGACAATAGAACCACACCTACAACATGTAGCTTATGTGCGTTTAGAATCGATTTGATAATTATTTGTATGGCTGTATGCATACAGTAGTATTCATATTTCTTGTGGACAGCATACGAACGGTTTAAATCCGTATATATACATCTTTTCTACTACTTTGTATATTTATGATCTGCACACCTTCATGGTTCATCTTTCTAGGTCTGCGATTGAAAATGCGGTACAGAATAATAGAATAACAACAGAATAATATGATTCTGTGGTGGTAACAACAATTATAACAAAACAGCTGATCGAAAGTGTGCTGTGCTTCTCTTCCATAATAATTATTATTATTCGTACGACCGATAGAGTCGATTTGCAGACGTATGTGCTGGGACGACGATACATTACAGTACGTTAACGTCGCTTTCAGTAACTGTTAGTGTATAATAAATAATATAATAATTAGTTTTCTACGCACTATGTACGTACTTCCGTTGTCAACATTATAACATACTCACATGCATCAACCCATCATTATTACGAAACATAGTCTTATCAACAGAAAAACGCTTCGTGTTTGCATAATGTAGCATGGAATGTTGTTGTGTCTTTCAACAACCTCCAAGATGCGTCTGGGCCATTTGTTTTGTCTCCATGCCTACTTTCGAGTGAGGCACGCAATAACTGACAATGAATCTGGCATATCACCGATCAGGAACCAGAAAACACTGTTTTCAGAACGTAATAAATATAGCTTACATGGTATCGATTACATCAATGTTGCTGAAGACGACGGAAAACCTTTAATATTACTGGAGCAGTGGGTCTACGTTCTTAACGCGTTCGTCACCTTTATGGTTATTTGCATATGGAATCGCTACAGGATCTTGAGGTAGACAACGATCAGGTGACTTGTTCGTCGGGAAACACGGGATGCTCGACATTACATTCAGCACAGAAAATAAGGAAACCCAACACAAAACAGCAAAAGGGTCCAACCCAGAAAGCATCCGAGAAAGTTCGAAGGTAAAGCACGCTAAAAATTAATAACGAACCCAAATACACAAAAATCTGCTTGACAATGCTGCAGAAATCGCTTGGGAAAAGCGGTTGCGGAAATTGCTCGCTCTATTCCACTATGCACTCCCAAGCAGGACAAAGCAACGTGAGTTTCTCTCGGCTAAGCTTTTACTATATAATTATTGTATTGACCGCTGGTAAAAGTAACAAGAACATACATGTTTTACACTTTTACTGTCTTAACAGTATTTTTTTGGCAATTCTACAGAATACTGGAGAATGCTGTGCTGTATTTGGAATACTTAAATAGAAACGTCACCAATGTTTCGTTGTTTAATTCGGAATTTGTGGAATCGATCACGAACGGTGACATTCCCGAACCTCAATCCCCGCCGATGGGAAACACACGAAAACCCAAGAAAAAATCGTACAAAAAGCAAAAACAGCCGAAAGCTACCCCATTAAAGCCGTCTGGAACGTTACCCACAATAATACGCGTTCGTTCCAGAAAACCACCGGCTAAAGGTTTGTGTGACCTTTATGTCACCTCCTTTGTTATGTGCGGACGACAGAATTTACGTGATTGATTTCAGACTCATCAAATGTTAACGAACGAGATATTGCGAATGTGTCATCGGTGCCTGCGGCAAATCTGTGCGGAAGTACGCAGCTGCAGCCGCTAAGTCCACAAAATATTCTGGACACAACA
>JAQGAU010003041.1:0-14021 GCA_034698045.1 Paramacrobiotus richtersi
CGTTCTTCCATATTAGTCTAGTCAGTCGTGGGATGACCACAAATGAACAGGTATTGTGTGTTAAGCAATCAAATTTCGGCTGCTTCGTATAATGGCGGTAAAATAGTTATTTGGTTCCTTTTTGGACTTTTTCATCAGCGGCTCAGTATTGATTATCGTTGAATTTTATGGCCACTTCGTGCCTCTCAAGGCTCCGTTTTTTTTGCAAAATCGCAGTATTAGGCTTCGAAGCATTTTTGATTAAAAATATGTTGTGTGGTGCTTTATATTACCGGCGATATTGTGAAGCTTATGGTAGGGTAATTTTACGCTTCATCTGACGTAACTTGTCTATACGGTTCAGTTGTATCACAATACTCGGCTTTGGTAATTTTATGCAGCCCTAATGATATTTTTCGCTATCTGAGCCGAAGTCAGCGAGTTCCTGATGCTAATTTATTCAGGTTAAAGCACAGAAAACAGCTGAGTTTTGTTGTCATAAATTTGTTTTATGGTTTCACTTAAATTTTATAGTGATATGTTTCCACTGTGGACTGTGAAGTCTAACAATGGGTGTCAACGGTTGAAATTTATTTTCTTTATTCCATCTGTCACAGATTTGCAATAGGGTTATTGCTCAACATCAGAATCTTAACAACTTCGAAATGCGCATTTTAAATATTTGTCTGACTTTCGGTTTTCCATAACTCGTTTAACAAAATGCTTTCCTCTTTGAGGTTGGAAAGAAATTGCGGTCATTTGTTAAAGCTGTTTTCGAATTGTATGGGAATTAATGTACTGTGCTGCGGTTTTACTCATAAAACAGTTACATTCTGAAAACTGCTTAAATTAGCTTCTTCATTTTGTGGTATTCCAGATTCGTTTCGCGCACAGTTAACAAATTGACCAAACACTTCCTGATCCCTTAACAGTAGCACTGGATTTAGTTTATGGCGATAGTGGTCAGCAGATATCCGCTGTTTGTTACCTTTTTCTGATTTTTGTTTTCCAGGTTACGGGAAAATTTCGACATGCGACCAACCCGTTTGACGACGGTTGTTGGACCAACTGTTGTCTGGCGATTTGCGGGCCATTATATCCGAAGTGCGATTCGTTTTGAACTGTTTCCGCGGATGGTTACAGCTTAACTGGCTGCATGATTCTCATTTTTCTCCTCTCTTTAACAGGTTGCCTGATTCGCTGAGCGATTCCCAGCCTGTTCGAGTTTCCCTGTTAAATCAGCAGTTAAAAAGTCAGAATCGCGGCTTATTTTCGCCACAGTCTTCGCCGAAACATATGGCGAAGTTTGTAAAAGCAGGAACAAAAGAAAGTATCGATGAGGTGAACATCTGTAGAGTACTTACAAGTAGAGTTTGACCGACTGCGATTACGAAACAATTTCCACGCAGGCTGAAGTCTGTAGGAGTTAGTCCCAAGAAAGCTTATGAATGGTTTAAGATACTTAAAAGTTAACGTATTTAATTCGGAACAGTCGTGTGCGTTTTGAATTAATTTTCATGATACATTCTAGAGCTTCTTCTATCGCGTTGTTTGGATTGCCAACGTAATTAAAATACTTACAGAAGCTGAAATTTGCAAATCGCTTAAGTTTAGAAAGTGAAATTTTGTTATGATGTTTGTTACTTGTCGCAACAGTTGTAAAACAAGTTTGTTGCTAGACTGTAAACGAAGCTGCATAGGCTCGTGCGTTTTGTCATTGTCGTCGCAGTTGTCTTTCCGTCTCGTAGGATAACCGTCATGTTTCATTGTTTTTCTGATTGCAGCACAGCAGTTTGTCTTCAATTGACAGCGGGGAGCCGCCTCCGCGCGTGACCGTCCGTAATGGCCGTCCGCTTCCTCGCCACGCAGCCCAGATGCCTCCGGCGCCAGGGGCTCCGATGGCATCGCCCATCTACTCGCACAAGAATCTCCGCAACGTGTCCAACGATCTCCCCTTCCCCGTGGACCGGCACATATCCGCCCAGAGTGTCCCCCTTTTGCCTGCCTCAGTCCCCGTCCGTCCCTCCACATCGGTGCAGTCCGCAACCATTCGGCAGCCCATTCTCAGTCCCAAATACCGGATTGTACGTCACTCTGGCTCACCCGAATACGATAATGTGGCCAATGCGAGGGGTGACGCGGAAGTGCCGGAAAAAGGCACTCGGGAAACGGATGTTGTAGTGGCATTTAGAAATGTGGGCACACGACGTAATGCACCCCAGTCGAGTGCGGATGTGGCACACCAGCCGGAAGAGGTGCATATTACCATGGAGACGCCAGGGTATGAGTTGTCACCCAGGAGGAAAGTGGATACGAGTGGGAAAGTAGATATCAGACCAGTAATTGATACCGGTTCCCCTGGCACGGCATACGGGAATCAGGTAAAGAAGATTGTTGAATTACGGAGGAAAATGTAGGATCGGTTATTTTCCTAATTTGTTTTCCGCATTTTTGGATTTTTTACGGGTTTGAATTGGTCTGTGATGAAGTAATTTAGGTAGCTGTTTTTAGAGGATTTGTTGCGCAGCTTTTTTGGTGTTTCTATTTTTGACGATGTTGGTGTTTGACATTCCGGTCCATGTTGTTTTTTCTAGTTTACGGGTAACCATTTTTTCTGATTGACTAAGAAATTTGTGGTGATGTGTTGTGTTTCTGGTCTTATCTAAGCCGGTTTAAAAGCTTATTGGTACGATGCAGAAAAATAAAACTGAGAATTTATTAAGTTACATTGTTTGACATGGCCGGTATGCAGCGGTCTGTTGTTCAGAACACAAAAAATGGAGCGAAAAGCACTCGTATACACAAAATAAAAAGATGATAAAAGTTCAAAATCACAAAAAGTAAATTCGTTATACATTTCGAATTTGAAACAGCAGATCAACAAGCGTACACAAGACAGTCGTAACACTTCCCGCATAACAAATCCACAAATGCGTCTGCTAAGACCGAGTGCCGGGCACAAATTTAGAGTAATTTGTCGTCATATATTCTTCCATAAGATCAGCTGTACAGTCCGGAAGCTCTCCAATTTCTCTACCTGCGAAACAACACAACGCATGTGAGCGGTAAGTTTTCGTAAACTTTCGGAAATTCATCTTTCAGGAAATTATCGGAATATGTCAGTCTTACCAATATTTCCGGCAAATATGGTAAAAGGTGGTATTATTGTGTCTGGAGCGACAAATGTATTATCTGCTATGGAAATACAGTCCCGCAGAACGCATCCTCGACTCTGCAAAAACAAACAAGCAATTCAAAAATCCATTTTGGTAAGTAAACTACACCCAAGGGGATCACGCCGATTTTTTGAGTACATTTATTTTCAACTGGAAATCTTAGGAAGGAAATGATTAAAATACTCACGATAACACAGTTATCTCCAATATACACATGGCTCCCAATAGACGCGGCTTGGACAACGCTTTTCTCTCCAATATAGACGAAATCTCCAATATTGAGAGGAGCATACATGAAACTAATCGAGGCCGCAGTTGCAGACTGTGGCGTGCTGCCTCTGTAAAGGAAAAGTGTGTTAGTTTATGGATATTCTTTTCATTTCGACAATTTCAAAACAGCACAAATTTATAAGAAATAGGCATTTAATGCTTCAGCAAGTTTTTTATTTGACCGGACTTTGTTACTGTGATTGTTGTTGCTTTTGCGACAAGTCAATAATAAATAATTTATTATCTGAGACGTAGCTGTCATACGGAAAACAAAAAGCCTTTAGAAAATTACGCATTACCATAGTGCGTACTGACTTTAAAGCTGTGACTTTACACAACATTAACCAACCTGTCAAATGATTTAAATCAAAAATCTCTCCTGTCTACCATGGAAAATAGGATCAGTTAATTTTCACTCACGTTCGAGCCAAAGGTTTGTATGATGGTTTCAGAATGGCACCCCTCGACAGCACAAAATATCGTCCAATTTTAACTGTTGATAAATCAGCGCGGATGACCGAATCGTGTTCGAGAATCGACTGAAAAACAAATAAGTAAATATTACAAGTTTTATCATTTTTTGGCAAACACTCCCAAAACAATTCCACACCAGGGCAGACTTTCACAACTGCACTCACCTTCCCACTCAGCAGGATTTGCTGGCTACCACATAAAATGGTCTTTTTCGATACTTTATTCCCCGTGTTCTACAACAATCTGGATGTAAAACAAACACATGCATTAGAAGCTCTTGCTCAAGGAAGAACACCTTACACTTACCGTTTCAACATAGTCGCGGGGGTTGTACTGTCGCTCTGGCGGTTCAAACATCATTTGCTGGAGACTGTAGAGGGATATTTACTCTCTGCCGAAGAACGATAAAAGCAAGCCGCAAGTGGGTTTGGCAATGCCGGAACGGATACTACAGTAGTTCCAAATGTCCGATTACTCCGATCCTTATACGGGAAGAATTTAGCTGTGATCCCTTCGTGAGTTCGACCAGCCCGAGCAATTAGCCGATGGTGCGCGGAATGAGCAACAACAATCAAATCAAAGAGTTCACTTCAAAAATCAAAGCCAAAAAATAACTCGGAAAGGGAAAAGGCCGAAAAGCCATTCAAACTTCAAAGCCCATGCATAACTTCGCAGAATAACAACACGCAAATCCAATTTACGACAAGCAGCGTTGTCGAAATTCCACCCGCACCAGGCCCACAACTACTTATCTTTTGCATAAGCTCGTTACACCAGCTCTCCAACCCGGAAGTTTTTTCTTTATTGTGCATGCCGCACGTGCAGTTTCATGCATTTTAAGTATTTTTGGTTTGTTCGCGGCACTTGTGAGCTCTGAATTCCGACATTCCGTTTAATTTAGAATACATGCTATCAAAATTCCTGCCTTTGCAAAGCAGAGATTGAAATCTCGTTTTCCCGCTTGTTAGGTACATTTGCAAATTGCGAGCATACCTGTGTTGTGACAGAGTTGTTGTAAATTGGTTCTCCAAGAGCCAGACGCACCATAACGCTGATCTTTGCAGACCGGGCTGTTGATAAGTAAACTAACCCCAGACGGTTTATGGTAAACCCACCATGGCAGGCAACAGTTGGAGCAACTCTGACGGTGGATGGGATGCAGTATATCCCCTATCTTCATCCAGCTCCGATGGTTAGTCGTTGGCTAATTGTATTGCTAAGGTCTAAACTGAACAGTGAACATGTTGAAATTCCGTTGTTTACAACAAACAGCAAAATCCTCCTGTTTGATTACTCTTCATTTGCTCTTCTGGCTTCATCATTGCATCATCGTTGTGCTGTTTTGAATAACTTTTCGGGTTTCTATACAGACGACGAAGCTGAGCATGATCCCGGAACCGTGGCTTACCGAACAGTCCAGGCGATTCAGGCATTCGACAGTCGTGCCCAGAGAGGTGTGGGCACTCAACCGGTCATCTCAGCTTCCTTCCGTATACCGCCGACTCCAGCTGAACAGGTACTGTGTTTCTGATTCTGGTCTCTTAGGTATTTGTCAACACGGGATGAAAGATCGTGCACGTGGTAATTTTTATGTTTTTAACGAAAAATTATGTCAGGATGTTTGTTTACTTACGAAACTTGAGTTCTGATTTTTCTTCTTTTGGTATAAGCAAGATTATGTTATAGTTAAAAATAATTTATTGTTCACGACAAGAAATTAATCACTTCAGAAGTAGCTTTTATCCGTCAGTTGAAGTTGACCTGAACCATGGCCTAACTGGAAAGCTGGTCGGAACTTGAAAAATTACCATTAAATTGTCGTATGGTTCCGCGACCATGAAGCTTAACCATGTTCACAGTTGTTGTGGATGACTTTTGTTGATATTCCGGTAATAGGGGAAGACAGTTAGACCTTGAGGCAAATAAGGAAAGCATTTGAGTGCCATCGTGTTTACCACAAGAGTTTTCCCGCTCTTCTCCAACACGAAACTTTTTCTCGTGTATAACACATTCGAATCTTGTTAGCTCTTGTTTAACGTGACTAGATTTGGTCAATACAATATGAACTTCGCTAAGTGTCTCGAAATGTATATAAATAGCACGCACTTTTCTGCAGCCATCGGTCCAAAATCGACCGCTAAACCCACCTTCGGCAGCTGCTTCGATTCCTCAACCTTACCGCAACAGGTCATCACAGTGGGGGAATTATTTGGCAGAACAGGGAGGTTCCAGACAGCCGCGACGGTCTTCTCCACCGCCGACTATTGCTTATACCACTTCTCCTTACGAACGGGAGCGTTACGAGCGCCGGACTGAAGGCCGCCAGGATGCCCTGATAGGGGCGATGTTGTTTAAGCCTACATTAGGGCAGTTGGCGCAAATGGCGGCCAATCCTGCACTTCCAAAACGCGTGGAGCTGGATATGCCTGAGAATCTGCTGATGGACAACCGGCGTTTTATGAGGCTGTCGAACCGATACCCCAGTCCCAGGCGACTGGCTCGCGAACAGCTGGAGAAGGAGCAGAGGGAAGAGGAAGATAAAATCCGGTTGAAGCGGATGAGCAGGCACCGTGGACCAGTGGCGCGGATGAGCACCGGGGCCAGGCCAGAGCGCCAAGCAAAATCGGCGCCCCCGCCGACCCGTCCAGCTGATCGGGCGATTGATTCGTGGAATGATGTGCTAGCGGAAGGTATGTGTCTAGACTTTTAGATTCGTAGACTAACTCCATAATATGATCCACCTAGATTTCCTCCATGTTTGATCCCCCATAAATGAACTTTTTGGTTGATTATGGTACTAGAAGACTGAGTCAAAATACATTGTTTGCTGCACTGCAGAACAGCAATATCCGGGCTTAATAATTGTTTTCTGCTGTTGACCGTAGTGAAGGTCAAACGTACTACTCTATTTACTTGTCTTAAAATGTCCTGGAATTGACTATCCTCTTTGCAAGCCTAGGTTCACATATATCTTCCTTAGGTCCAGTTACGATCACGGCGGAACCTGTAGTGCCTCGCCCGTCTTCAGCTAAACAAATGGAAGTCTCGTCGGACAGCACGTCGGTCATGGAAGAACAAACGCATTCGGAAGTGGAGACACCCGCCAAATGGCGAACATTGCACCGTCCTCATCCATCCGGAAGCACCGCCGGCAAGCGGTCTGTATGAGCTTGAAGAGCATTAGTGGTGAGTTAATCTAACTCTCGTTCTGAAAATTTAGTACGCGCCCGTATGACCCTGCTGAAGTGAATTTAATCCGTCTTGACGGGAAACAAGAGCCTTTGCCTACCATAACAGCGCACATGCCTTCATTGCCCAAAGAAAAAGTTTCGCCGCAGGCGAACGAAATGGAGCAAGAAAAAGTTGCGGACGTTGCGGTACGTTTTTGTTATCATTATGTTATGTTATCATTATATATGCGTGTTACGTGAGAAGTGCGTTGAATAGGAAGTCATAACATTACCGACGGAGGATCCGTCTGATTGGGAAGACGAGAAAGTCGATGATATTGCGGATCAGTTTGCCCACTTGACGGTGAAAGATAGGAAAGTGCGGGTGCCCCATAATCAAGGCAAGCTTGGAGAGTCGGCGTGCGGTTGGAAACCCGGAACGGACACTGAAAACGTACAGTATTCGCATCGCACTTTCGTTCCTATGGTTTTCGTACCGTTATTTTCTTCAGTTACGGGCGTGGGGAAACATGAACTCGTCTTGCTCCTGCCATTGTCCACCGGAATCTATCATTAATCCCGCGTTCAGATCTCTTCTCACGGAGGACGAGTTGGGACGCGTGAAGACACATGAAGCACACTGCATTGCATTTCATCGCACTGAGCGGAACTGTCTGAAGAAATGCAATCGGAAATTAAAACTTCAAGGAAACGATATGGAACTGTACTGGTGGCCTCAGTCCGGAAGGGTTGCAACATTGTGTGACAGTCATGTGGAGCAGCTACGCCAGCACAAGATTTGCCCGTTCTGTCGAGAATTTTTCGCAGAAGGAAATGTAAGTATGCTTGACCTGACCCGGAATGTGGTATTTTACTTTTCTGGGACCCGGAATGTATGCTTGACCGACCCGGAATGTCTTGTTTCGCGATACGGAGTGTAGTGCTTTACTTTTTCGGGACCCGGAATGACCTCTTCTGGTGCCGGGAATGTACTATGTTTAGTATGTTACTCTTCCGGCACAGTCGACGATGCGGGATGCTGTACTGATAGCCTCTGTTTTTATGACGCATCTTGCAGGCTGATTGTACTATCACTGCTATTGATTTCAGAAAGACTTCATGGTTTGTCGGGGGGCTTCAGGAAACGAAACCCATTTGTATCATCTGGATTGTCGAGCTGTTGCGAAAGTGGCGCGTATGTGTCCGCACTGTTTGGAGTCCAAAGCATACTACATCGAACCAAGATATGATCCGACACAGCCGCCGTAAGATACGAACGATAGTATGCACGTCTTCAACATATTTAGAATTCATATTTGGATTTACTTTTAGACCGCGGAGAATTACCATCAGAGACTATCGTGGACTGTTTGGGAATCTCCAGAAAACAACGGTAAAAATTCCCCGCCTGCGCAGTGCTGGAGGCGCCAAGTTCGACATTTACTGTAAAAAGGAGGACAAAGACGATTACGATACCGTAATCAAAGCATTTTTGGACGAGAGCATTCACTGGTTAGTTTGTTATGTTTTTTCGGTAATGAGTTTAAAGCAGGTTACTTGTAGCGAGCTGAGGCAGAAGGATGACGAAGCGTTGAAGAAAGGCATCCGTGAACTTAAGTTGTGGGCATTGGTGGAGGCTCGAAACAGTCCTGTGAAGTGGGCTGACACTGTTAAATCGGTTGACACTGTTACTGGCCGGACTCTAGTGCACATCGCTGTTGAGCAGGACAGTGTTATCAAAATGCGGCTGTTGCTCCTGGTATGTTATCATTGAAAGAACGAAATTAGTGAGATGATAGTTAGGAATGCCTGTCAACCTACAAAAACCCTGTAACATACATGTTGTACGAATGTTTTTATACAGAACGGAGCAGATATTCATCTGAAGGATAAATCTGGAGAAACTCCCCTGATGATGGCTGTCAAGGCGAAAAAATTTACATGTGTACTTGCATTGCTGGAAGCTGGTGCCGACGTCAACACTTTGGTAGGTTCTGTTCCTCTGTTTCATAAAGTGACATGCTGACACTTGTGAGAACCAGTTACTGTTACTACAATGTGGTATGCTTCGATTTTGATAGGACGGGGCCGGTTACACGCCGTTGCACCATGCAGCTATGCAGAAAAATTATCCTCTTATGAGCATGTTTCTGGACTTCAGAGCCAATGCTTCCATAAAGGTGAGACCCAGTATAATTAAGAAATACACACTGCTCATGCATGCCCGCCACAATCTCGAAATAAAAATCTGGTTAAACACCAGCAGTGTCAGATCGGTTTTAATACGAGTCCTTTGTCTCAAAATTCAGACAACACTAATTGTTTTACGATTTTCGGCCAAGCATGAATTAATTTGGTTCGGGTTATTTATCAGATTCATTCACATTTGAAAACTCAAGTAGAATGTATCTTACATGGAAATATTGCAAAAGGAAAGATTAATTTAATTATGACATATAGGATCCGCTTACTCGTGTTGAAATGTTGAAGGTCCGCGGACCGGAACTAGATTATAACATTGTAATATTGCACATTCAAAATTATGACATCCCGTGTCCCGGAGTGGCTGACTATGAGCGTTCTGTGCACCGGAACGCACCCAGGATGGTGTTCAGCGCGCTGGAACCTTTTCTCTACCGAATGTTCCGCGAGCCGGAACAACTACATAAATCAGTACCTTGGACCGTAACATAAGCGTAATTATATTCCGGCAGACTTGAACTGTATTCTGGACCGGAACAGGACTATATAGCGTTCCGCGGCCCGGAATAGTGCTTTCTTTTGACTCTGGGCGCCGGAACGTGCGACTAAGGATCGTTAGTTATGCTAGATGCAAATACGTGTCAAACTTCAACATGATTAGCGTGTTTAACACCACACGTTAATTCTATGCAGGATGTGAATTCTTTGGCACCAGCCTTGTTCCATACCCTCCTCTGGATTCCGGAAGCGTGTTTCAATTGCTTGATCAGTCGCAAACTGGATTTGGAGCTGCAGGATGCGAACGGATGGACATTCCTTCATTGGGTGGCTTTCTTCCATCGGAATGATCTGCTTAAATATTTTTTCGAAACCGCTACTCATTGGATGCGGGACAACTGGGGCGAAACTCCACTGTATGTACTTCTAGATCTGGTGTCGTCTCGTGCATGGGCGAGAACATATAATATTATACGTATGTGATGATTAACAATATAACTGGCGTCGTATGAGTAGGGCATTGGTTGTTAATATGTGTCTGTTTGTATTTATTTGTGTTTGTAATCTGTTTGTGTTTATTTGATTAAAATATATATTTAGTTGTTTTCGTTTTGCTTTGTAGACATGTTGCTGTAAGAAACTTGAACGTTGAATTTGTGAAGTTGTTTCTCACCCGGAAGCCTATACTCATCGTGGAAGTTCAAAATTTGGATGGTAAAACACCATATGAATCTGCTTGTGAGTTGTTTCGACGGGAATTGGATGGAAAGAAGAAAAGAAAGCGGGCTGAGATCGTTAGGCTGATGGAGCGGTGGATGGACAAGAAACAGCTTAGCAGAAGTATTGGGCAAACCGCTGGAATTTTCCCTGATCGGCCGATCGGGGAAGCCTGTGGGTATGTAGCACAGAGATCAAGAAAGATTGATTCTTTTTCTAATAAGACTTCCGTTTTTGTTTTAGGGATCTTTCAAGTGGAAAAACCCTGGCACCCATACCTGTGTATAATTTTGTGAACAAAGAGTTCTCGTGCCATGAACTGCTGTATGTCCGACACGTTGTTGCTCCACTGTTGCGCCAGACGCTTCCGAGGGCTGCTAAAGTTTCGAAGGTATTGTTATAGAATCGCCATCGTGGTCATTAACTGCACCGCTAACAGTTTAATTGTTCATTATGAGAATTTTTGTATTGATATTAGGAAGCTTGCAAAATTGGCCATACATGGACAGATGCATCAGGCTGCGTCACTTGTATCACCGAAACGGGTTGTAGATGTGTTTCTCCGGACGCGGAGGGACGCGTTTACAACGAGTTTGTGGAACAGTGTTATGTCCCCAATGGCCAACTGGACCCTAACAACAGGCTTAGCCGGAGCAAACCACCCTTCTCCATTCTGCACCGTATAAACCTCAAGGAACGATTATTAGCCAGAGTGCAGCGGTGCAGTGCGGCGATCGCGGATGACCTTTTGCATATTCTGGCGCTGATCGATGCTTGGACGGATGGTTGCCGTAAAGGGCGCTCTGGACGCAGTCGTTCCGTGGAGATTGTCAGGAAACGGACTGTTAGAAAGAAGCGATCGGAATCCGTTGCCAGAATGCCTGGAAACTTATATTTGGTCCGGCCACAGGAAACTGGAAAACTTCGATCGACATCGCTTCCTAAAGTGGCAAGATCTCGCGGAAGAAATCCTAACAAATTTTCCGAGAAGAGAAAAAACGACGAAGGGGACCAGTACCGAAAATTCATTCCGTATGAACTGTTACTGACGTGAAATAAAAGTCTTGGCATATCTTTATAACTATCGTACTCCGTAAGAATCTTGTTTAAAATTAATTTACCAAATGGCGGTTTTTTCTGTTTTGTGAAGGAATCCTCTGGATCTGTTCGACGAAATCCATCAATGTGAAGCGGGTGCCATTCTGGAGGGCGCTATGATCCGATTTGAACGGCGTCATGAGTTTGCGAGATGGGATCTGAGTACCGTAGACGAGGGGGCGCCGGCTCGCCATTCACGAGGAAGACGGGTTCTGGCAGGGTATTCGAAGTTCCGCGTTGACCAGCTTGTGTCATATGAAGAGTATGGAACAGAGTCAGTGGTGGCCCTGCCTTCCAGGCGAACCAAGCCGGAAGTTCCCTACAGGATCTCTTTGGACGCTCAGGATAATCTGAGTTTGATGGAGTGTTCCATATATTGTGAATGCGACATGGACTGTCCCATGCGGGCCTTGCAGTGGCCGACAATTGCTGTGCGGTTGGCCTTGTTTTATGTGGATGAACTCGTGGGATGGGGTGTTATGACTTTGACGGCGATTATGGCTGGACAGTTTCTCGGAGAGTATGTAATAGATTCGATCATTAATACACCGCTTCATAATAAGGATTCTGAGGTTTAGCGTGCTCCTAATTTAGCACTACGATATTATCATATTCCATGTTCCGCAGTATTTATCGCTTTTTGTTGCAGATACACTGGCGAACTGGCGCTTGGAAATTTGTACGGCAATGATACCTACATGTACGAGATTATGACCGAGCGGAACAAGAAAAAGGAGGGTGCGGAATCAGACGCGGTAAACATTTTCATTTCGAATGAGCGCCAAAGAATATCCTAACGCTTTTTCCGTTTTCAGCAATGGTCAATTGATGCTAAACGAGCCGGTAGCATTACGCGGTAATTCAGGATTACGTTTTTTTCATTGTAAGGATTTGTCTTGATGATCTGTATGTTGCAACGCAGATACGTCAACCACAGCTGTAATCCAAACAGCAAAACAGCTATTGTGTCTGCCCATGGAATGGACATGTCGAGGTTGTGTCTGATTGCACTTTGCGATATTCCGGCTGGAGGTTCCATAACGTAAGCCTCGTGTGGCTGACTCGAATTCTTAGCTTGATTGACATATGAATTGGGTTCAATTGGTTGTTTCGTTAATGTTTAGTCTGGATTATGGGGACGGTTTCTGGAATGCGAAGAGAGGGCTGGAGATCGGTGAAGATGGTGAAGAGATTTGGAACGACACTCCGGAAGAGGAAAGGGTCTTTTGCCGCTGTAAAGAGCTGAATTGTAAGTATAAGAAGCCGGAGCGAGGGGTATCCCATCAAGCCAGAAAGAAACTCAAGAAAACGTCGTCCAAGTACATTTGACTTATTTCTGAGACGTGTGTTGTTATAAGCTTTCTTTTGTTTGTAGTGGTATTAATCATTATTATTTCATACAGTCGTGGGTGCGATATAAAGCAAAAAGTTTTTCTTCTCATTACATTTGTTTTACCAAAAACTTTTTACACGTTACGGCAGTGGTTTCGCTCAGTGATACAGAATATGTTGCGCGTTTAGTACCGAAATAAAGTTGACCAGAAACGCTGTGTTAAGGTTTACGCTGTTGCAGTATAATAAAATAAAAGCAAAACCATCCTTCTGCAGAACCTTTTTATCAGTTTTCGGGCCACAAACAACCCTCTACAAAAAAACACATTTTAAAAGATTTCACATGATTCATCACAAGATCCATCTCTCCAACCGGTTCTCCATCGTTCAATATCTGTTTTACTACAGTCAAACAGAGGCTTCCTACATTCAATCGGTTTTGAATTCGACACATCCACTGGCTGAGTGCCGACCGGGAGTGTTTGTGAAAGAAAAGTATGATTTATGGATATCCTTTACCTTCGACAATGTACTTGATAAATACCATTAATATGCATTTTTACTGGATGAGTGGTAATTATATAATCTGGTACTCGTAAGTTACTGATAATGTACTGAAAACATAGTGAACCTTGCTATTAAAAAAGAAGGAAAGGAAAAAACCTTGTGAAATTATGAAATGACTGAATTAAATAATCAATTTACTAAGCAAAAAATCGCTCTTTTGTCTGCCAAAGAAAATTAGGATCAATTAATTTCCACTCACATTCGAGCCAAAGGTTCGTATGGCGGTTTCAGAATGGCACCTTTGGATAGCACAAAATACCGTCCAATTTTAACTGTTAACACATCAGCGCGGATGACCGAATCGTGTTCGAGAATCGACTGAAAAATAACTAAGTAATTATAAGTTTAATTTTTTTGGGCAAATAGTCAAATACTATTTAAAAAGTATGCTTGAAGTTTTCACTTTTCACCACAACCAGCGTTATCGAAGTTCAACCCGCACCAGGCCCACAGTCTCGTTAAATCTTTTGCATAAGCTCGTTGCACCAGCTCTCCAACCCGGAAGTTTTTTCTTTATTGTGCACGCCTAAGTTTTTAT
>JAQGAU010003042.1:0-14019 GCA_034698045.1 Paramacrobiotus richtersi
TTGTACATGATTAGTTCGGTGGGCGGGATCCGCCAGGCGCCGTAGTACGTTATACTCGGACCCCAGCCGCTGCTCAGACGCTTGGACCGGTCAGACATGTCCGCCCATACGGACGGGATGTCGGCGGGGAGATCGTTGTCCTGTGGAAATTAAAGGAAACATTAGTAATGTGGTTAATCATTAAGTGAAACCGTGGGAGTTACACCGTTTAATTTGATTCCGGCACATAAACTCTTGTTTGATTGGCGTGTTTTGCGTATAAAGTTTGTTTTCGTTTGAATCGTGGAAAAAAGAACTTCCAGTTAAGAGATACAGAGCAAAGTTCGCTTTGTGAACTGCTTGAAAGCACATACTATACACATACTATACTATACACTATACACATTCACTATAGCTGTAGTAAGCTCGCTACCTAATTAGACTGTATTTTGCATGTAAATGTTATTTTTTGATCCATGTATCTCTTACGCAATACAGTTCAACGCAACTACAACACGATAAATGCAAATAATTGAGAAATCTAATGCAACCGTTTTCTAATAAACATCATCGTACATTTGACACAATTAAATTGATGTACTGCAAATAAAGTGAGTTTTGCGACTACGGTATGGAACATATGCAAATGGCGCATCGTATACTACATGCGCTAAGTAAAACAATAATATGTACCTGTATTGTAGGTAATATTCCATATAAAAATGGACTGCTAATTACCTAGATTAAACAAAAATTTAAAATTTAAAAACAATTTTTTCTAATATTATTCCGGAAACTAACGCGGCCATTTCCGGTGACCTTTCCCCACATACCATGCCGGTAGCGGTGTCGATTATCTCCTCCATGGAATCCCCGGATTCACCATCCGAGATCGGAACAGACTGACAAATGCACCGGTCATAAAAGGTCATCACAAGCAGAAACCCTCCAATAACACACCAGACACTGGACTGCACCGGGCACCGTGACATTTCACCCTCAACCACCGAAAAGCTATTCCAAAACGCCACAAATATACACGTGCACAATCGGTTTTTATATCAACAGACAAAATCCAGAGTATAAATTCTGGAGTGAGATGGAATGAAGAATTCTGCAAGTTCCACAAGCACTTGACCTTTCCGACAAGTGCACCAGATATCAATCCGCTTCTCTCAATGATGGATGGGAGTGTGATGCTACCGGGTTTTATATGAATTAGCGCGGTCGTGTCATGAGGATGTAGTGATTGGCTTCCGGTGTGTTTGAGCCCTCAAGGATGTAGGGACGCTGCGCAAGGGTGACGTGGTTGCGAGGTAGGTAGGTGTATGCGGATATATACGATGATTGCCCATTTGTATGGGGACTGATTTCTACGCCGAATCGATTCTGACGCGTGTTGTGGTACATTCAGACTGACGGGTTCATATAAATTTTATATATAGAGCCGAGTAATTAGGTGTTCAATATGCATATGGTGCAGTTATAATTACTACAGCGTACTGCGCTATTAAATAGTATTTCGGGAAAGACGGGAAAAGGTGAAAGTGTAAGAAACGGCAACTTCCTCAATAATACATAAACTTTTAATACCGCTCTGTCTAATTTTTTCGATTACCGTTAAATAAACCTTTACAACTTTGTAAAAAGGTAAAGACTTTTTGTTAGTACGTTTGCCATACACAGTCTTTCAATTTCGAAATCTACAGCAAAATCCTAACGTTGTATTGCACAATACCGAAACTCTTATTCTTCCTTTAATATTGCAATTATTTTTGCTGATTGTTTTGTGAAGTTTAACGTCTTACAAAATCTTAGTCCTAGCACTTTTCCTCATTTTGTTTCAATTTCCTGTTGCTTTTTTACCGAATTTGCTGCCTCCTTTCTCACACTTCATGATACAAGGATATTCTTCATTGTTTTTCAAACTTTATTCATCATGCGCACAAATACACGGGAGGCGATTTTTGCCTACCAAGGACAAACCAAACAAAGTACATAATACACAAGGGACCACGCATCACACGACCAGCCAAGGCACATGAATCACTTTTTCTCTTTGACCGATTTGATTTTCTTGGTTTCCCTGTAGAGAACTGCCTGCTGTACAATGGGATCCCAGCGCATCTCCTCCATCTTCTCCGCCAACCGGGCGCGAAATCCAAACGCATGATGACCCGAGGCCAGGGAGCGGAGCATGACAAAGACCAGTTTGGGTTTGGCCATGGTGTGTCGGTGGCGACAGACTACAGTAGCTGGCAATCACCTGCAAAAGACTTTCCACTGTAATTCTAATTTTTAAAAAAAAGGTTTTTGTTTTAATGCTTATTGCTGTACCATAGTATAACATACGTCAACCAGCATTCCATTAGAAATATTAGAAAACAAGTCAAATTAATTAAAATAACGTTACTGCGTACTGTACAGTAAAAATTTCCGCTCTGCAAAACACGCGCTGTTAGTTTAACTAAATTTAATCTGAATTAAATTTAATTCACCTCAACTACAGATTTCCATGTACTCAAGTAATACAGTAAGTACAGTCCATTTAAAGCAGTCTGGATTATTAAGAAGCATAACTTATAACCCAGTAATAAGTAATTCGCTATAAAACCACTCAAATGTTAAGAATTTTGTATTTTTTTAAAGAATAATTTTATTACTTATTTTTATTTATTATTTAATTAAATGCACAACTAACCGAAATTAGTCACACTGCAAAGTGTGTTTGCTATAATTATATATAATTATAAACATTACATAGCTGTGACAAAAGAATAATATTCTAATTTCTCTTCGAAATTTTCTCGTTTTTCCATTACGGACAGTAATTAGCAAAAAGTCAGTTATCGGGCCTTGTTATTATTGTCAGGCCTGCTGCGCTAAAACTGCAGTTTTAAGATCTACAACAGCCATTAAATTCTTACAGATATAAAGAAAAACATGCAGTTTTTAAAGCATACCGTATAATTATGCTCATAAGTAACGGCAGCGAAAAAAAGCAAAACCTGTGTAAATAAGTCACGAAAAAAACCGGAAACAATTTTCAGCGCAGATCCTGTCCATTAACCTCATTTATGAAATGCAAAACGATCCCCGCTTCCTACAGCTATGACATAACAAGCAGATGCGCATTTATGCGGATAAAAAGAAATACGCGTCTCAGATAGATACCTCCAAGGACTAACAATTGTAAAAAGAACGAAAACTAATAAACATATTGCACTAAAAGGAGCTAGTTTTGCATTTTCCATTAAAGAAGTTTTTGAATTTAACCAGAAAACCACAACTATCACCAAGTAGGAGGATCGTAAAACCTGTTCTTTATATCAGACTTACCAAAGAATACGAATGATTACACCATGGGATCCCGGATAAGTGGATGATTTCACGAACTCTTCCCCAGAACTTAGCTGAGATCTGCAAATTCGGTTGCGAATATTTTTCAAAATGCAGCTGGTTGCCCGTTCCTTCACGGCCCAGTACGCAGATTAGTCCGACTGTGAAGAATAACGTGCAATCCCAAATTCTTAGACTTTTAAAAAAAGAGTAAACGTAAACGCTTTTTAGCAACGAAACTGGATCTCCACAAATGACAAGAGAAACAAATATTTCAGCAGATTTTGTCTTTTGACTTCGTATTTTTGCAGTTGAAACTTCACCCAAGAATCGGAGTACGCAAGAGTCACACCGGAAGTGGTGGTGTAGCGAGCCGTAGCCCTATTCATCACAGCGCCAGACAGCCACCCGAAGACGTTTACCAGATGAACAGACAAGCATCTCACCCCATGTTAAATTTTTTTCCTTTTGGGCCTTTGGCTTTTTCGAAGTTTTTTTGTTGCTGCTTTGACTTTTTCTGTGACAAATCTATCCTTGCTCATTGTAGCGTTCTGATTTGCAATAAGCTACATAGAGAATGGATTGACTTGCATAGAGAATAGATTGCCTGGGTTCTAACTGCATGTCAGAGCCTTAAATTCACCAAATTGACTGCAGCGCTGTATGCTGCTGGCGCAGGAATGGCAGCAGTGGAAGAGAACACCCAGCAAGAACCCATTCATTCTCCATCTCCCAGCCTTTCTTCCACGAAATCCTTCCGCGAAGGGGACTGTATTATCACCGAAGACCCCTGGGTATACGCCGTCGACGTCGAGAAACGCGATAAACACTGCGCACGCTGTCTACGCCGTCTGAAGCGCAAACCCGACGAAGACCGTTCCACGTGGGCGCCTTCCCGCTGCTCCGCGTGTCGATTCGTGCATTACTGCTCCCAGGAATGCCAGGTAAGGGAAAACAACATTCCTTCATAGAGAACACAAAAAACAACAATCTGGATTGCTTTTTCAGCGGAATGACTGGAAACCCAGCGACGACGGCTCTCCCGGCCACAAGTACGAATGCCCTATCTGGAGCAGTCTCCCACCCCACACCCGTCCCCCCAACCACTTTCTCCTAGCCCTCCGGATCCTCCTCAAACTCCACAGTCCGTCCACACCATTCCCGACCATCTCCCCCACCCGTACCTACCACGATCTGGAATCTCATGTCACCCAATTGAAACAAAACCCTTCCACCGTCGAATACGCAGTGCAACTCCACTTGATGCTCATTCGTTACCTCACCTTTTCGAATCTCCGTTCCAGTGATTACTGGGACACGGCTGTCACTTTGCAGGATGTTATTGAGGTTCTGGGACGTGTGCGGTGTAATTCGTATTCTATTTTGGATCAGGAGATGGTGACGGTCGGGGTGGGGTTGTATTTGGAGAGTTCACGGTTTGATCACTCGTGCCAACCGAATGCCTGTCAGATCTTCCAGGGGAAACGGCTGGTGGTGCGGGCGAACCGGGATATTGGGGGGATTGGGGATGTGAGGGTGTCGTATGTTAATCGGATGCTTCCGGCCAAGTTCCGCAAGGAGACACTGCGGGAGACGTACTTTTTTAATTGCAAATGCCCCAGATGCGTCAGTGCCACAAAGGTATGTTGTTTTGATTTTCAGTCACACGTTCGAGTTATCTACTATTTGGATTAGGAATAATCCATTTTTTAGAATTTTTACACTCTGCAGAGCACGTTTTGTAAGCTTTTTAACATCTTTCTTTAATCTGCAGGGAAATATTTCATTATGCTTTTTTACGGGTCGTCTTCATGGATAAGACATACTATTATCGAGTTATTTCTTAATTATTGTGTATAATTTTATTTCTTGTTTGCTTTATGAATCCCTTAAGGGAAACTTCTTTCGTACAAAAAATTCATCAGGATCGATTTTCATATTTTTGCTTTCTGTCTTATACCTGTGTTGCTGCTTTGCACTGTTTAAAAATTCATTTATAATTAGTTTTTCATGATTATTATTATATCGGTATAAATGAACCATATCGGAATCAGCTTGGCTTTTGTGCGTAAATTTCATCACTGCGCGTTTTAGGACGCTGAAGAATTCGCCCTGATCTGCATCAACCCCGCCTGCAACCACCCCCTCCCCAGTGACGAGCGCGCTGAACTCCCGTGTCCGGCATGCGGCACCGCCTCCCACCCGTCCACCAGCCGTCACCTGCAGTACGACCGACTGGTGACTAAAATAGTCACCCGTCTAAACACCACGGATCCGCAGACCGAAGAGGATGATTGGCGATTATTCCAGCAATGCCACGCCCTCCTGCACGTCCAAAACCCCCTTCTGACCGTGGTGGCCACGTTTGTGGCGGGACGGTGGGTGGGGAATGCCGAGTGGGACAAGCGGTCGGGGGAATTGTTTGTTAAAGCGGCCGAGTTTGCACGGTAAGATCCCAATGGAAACGCATGGAAACACATGTTGTTATTGTCATTATTATACATACTGCAGTTGCCAAACAAAGCCTTGGTCAACGCTATTACAACGAGACAATTAAGTCCTAATGACTGGCTGTTGGAAATTTTTGGGTTTTTTGCATTTTTTTATAATTTTTTGAATTAATAATAATTTGAAATAATTATAATTTGAAATTTTTTGGTTTTTTTGATTTTTTTTATACTTTTTTGAAATAATAATAATTTGATGTAATAATAAATATAATTTAAAATTTTTTTATAATTTTTTTGGTTGGTTTTCGAAATTGAGATTTAGATGAAATATCTACAGTGCCTGTGTTTTATAGTGTGTCTCTTCCTGTTGTGGATCCACTAAGAGCGTACATTCTCTCGAACGCGGTGCTGTATTCCGTGGGCGGGGCCGGCGATTCCGCGGACACTTCAGAAACAGCCTGGACGACGAGGAAGTGCTTGCTGGAAGAGGCGCAGGAATCGCTGGCTAGAACTGTGGGTACGAATAATGCGCGATACCGGGACGTGGAAACGGCGCTGAAAGTGACTGCTTCTTTCATTTCCAATGGCTACAAACTGTAGAAGACTTGTAGTCGGTTGTTTTTGCATGTGAATACGATACGTTTTGAACCATTTTGTAACTTGTACCTATTGATTGAACTCATCTTTGCTGACAAGAGTTTGATGTTAAATTATTATATTATATAGATCTGCCACTTGTTTCACAAGTTTTTGATGATTTAATGGCCACTAATAAACCTTACTGTGGAGTAGAATAACTGGATTTCGACACCGGCATAACAGCTAATAAATGATTGCCAATCTGAAAACAGGCGTAGCACAAAATCAGAATTATTTGCAGAGCTTCCGTTCGCGACTCGCTAGTCAGTTTCCTTCACGTTTTCACTGGCATCATAATTTTAATGGATGAATCGCACAAAACACAGTACATAGGAGAACTGACGAAACAAACAACAAGCCATACGATTGTCAGAGGAAAAAAACAACCCGTTAAAATACAAACATTACGCGTTTTTTTTGTAAGCAACGACAGTAATCCAAAACGGTAAATCCGAAATAAAATTATCAGACTAAAACCAACAATTAAGCAAACAAAACCAACAATAGCTAAGCACCAGAAGCTAAAAGAAATAAAAACAAAACAACCACTAAAACCTTAACAGTCAAACATCGTAATCTCCCGCTTCATCGCCTACCGGACGCCGCGCGCCGCACACTAGCCTGGCGCCCGATCCCCGCGCCCATCCCACCCGTCGGCGGCCCCATACTGCTCTGCACCTCGGGGCGGACCGGCGCCGTCACGGCCACTTCCGGCATGGGCGGTAGACCGCACATGCCCGTGAACATGAGATTCCGTGTGTTCCACAGCCGATTGACCAGCTCCATACCCTTGTGCTTGGTGGCCGGGTCAATGTTGACCAGGGAGGGCCAGTAGTCGGGGATGGTGGTGGGGAGGGGGGTGTTGTCGGGCGTGGCGGTCAGTTGGCGTCTCCACAAGGGGACGGCTGGTCTGGGCTGTCCGGAGCCCGACATACCTGCAGTTGGGATAGATTTGTGAGTATTTCAAGGAAAACCGACCTCGGCAACTAAAGTCGCGATTAGTAGTCGAAGTGAAATCTTTCATGACTGAAGTGGACTATTCCAAGAACAGACAAAGTCGACTTCGTTACGACTAAAATCCCTCTTAAACTTCACAACGATGCACTGAGAAATGTACTGACATTTAACGAAATATACGTCAGCAGTATACGATACACAGGTAACTCCAGTGAAGTAGAAATTTCCCGGTATTTAGCAATTCATTGGTTCCCTTTTCTGCCGTACTCATTTTTTCGTGCATTCTTTCATACGAAGTACCTATTTCAATTATCGGATGTCTTCGTTTTTCCTATTTTGTGCAGTGAAACAGTTGCAACTTTTATAACTCAGCTTAACAAAACTTCCGTGCTAAACTGTCTTCAATGTTCACAGACAGATTCAAGGACGTACCGTTATTCTCCAAATACTTCAAGAACACTTCGGTATGCAGTACCCGTTTGACCTTTGGAGGTTCCGGAGGTAGTGTTAAAAACAGCGGCCGCTGAATCTGCTGTTGCTGCTGAATCAGTCTCTGGATTTGTTGCTGCTGGGCCTGTATAGAAACATGAAACTAGAGTAAAACGTTGCCAGACTAACAATCACAGCTCGTTACTCAAAAGTATGTTATCGCACTGGAGAGTCAGCAAATATCTGCCGACAGCCAAAATACGAAGAAACGAAACAATAACATCTCCGTTTCAAAAACAGTCAGATTATCTCAGTTTGGAACCAAATTCTAGAAAGACACTTCAATCTACTTTTAGTTACAATTCTGAATCCCCGCACAATGGCAAACAATAAATATTATTAATTACAGATAAATTATCACAAAATTTCACAATAAATTACAATAAAAATACAATAAAAAAAGTGATAAAGAGCAATGAACAAAAAAATTTCAACGATTAAGAATACCCAGTTTTACCTGCATAATCGCTAAAGCCTGCGGTGGAATGGGCGCCGGTCCAGCTGGCTGCTGCGGTTCTGTCGGCGCATGCTGAGCCGGTTCCGGTGGAGGATGCGGTGTGGGTGGTGGGGCGGGTTTGGCCGCAGCGACCATCTCCGCCTGGGCTTTCATATGGTTCTCCCGCTCCGTGATCCGCTTCTCCAGCTCATCCACCAGGTCCAGGTCAGGTTTGGAGCCCAGTCCTTTGAATGAAACCCCCTCCAAATACGTCAAACCGCGTTTCTTCAGTTCATCGTTGATGAACTGGCTCTTGCGGCGCGCTTCATTTTCCCAGTACTTCCGGTCGGTTGGGGTCAGTTTCTTCCATGTGTCGGAGATTACACGGCTAATTTGCTGTAAACAACCGATAAAATCATGGTGAAATAATTCTGACTGTAATTTTCGGTAAGGTTTACAGTGAACCAATTCTTTCAAAAATATTACAACGCTTTATCATTACGAATCTGCAAGGTAACAAAAACGAAATTTTAAAGTTTTACAGCGGTTCACATAACAAATCCGATCTCTTTAACTTGAATATTTTTTATGACATCTGACATGTTGACGATGTTCAGTTACTTATTCATTAAAAATTTACCATTCAACAAATTATCCATTTAATAAATTATATGTAATAATTTCATTCAAATTTTACAATTAAAAATTAAATAACAAATTACTCTAAAAATTTACTCAAAAATTAAACATCCTGTTCCATAGAATGTAAGTTATAACTGTTCGTTATCAAACAAACTCATTTCTATCATACCGGAAATGACAACCCAGGATGAGTGTCCTTGATCGTTCTGCGATTCTCCGCCCCGTACAAAATGAACCCCGATACGGTATACTTGGTTTTCTTTGGGCTTTTCTTTCCGGAACGCTTTCCACGCTTGGCTAAGGATTCCATGGCGGAAGCGGCTGGTGACAGCGGTGTCATGAACGATGACACTTCATCGGTTTCATTCGCTGCGCTCAATGCATCGTCGTCGTCAAAACTCTGCACATTCGGAGGAGATTCCTGCAGACAACAGTACAGATCAAGAAATCAACTTCAGTCAAAAAAACCAGCGGTACAAAAATTAATGAAAATAAGCCATGCAAAGGTAGCAGAAAATCAGGCCGTTAAACGAAATATGCAGATCAAAGCACCATTAAGAAAGCCGACTCATTAATGCAGTTCTTCAGATAGATACCTTACCTTATGGTACAGCTAGCGCAGTGTTATCCCAAAGAATTCTATTAATTAAAAATCCTTTTTCTTAAATAAAAACATTTTTTTCTAATTAAAAATGTGTTTTTTAATTGAAAATTGTTTTTTATTAATAAAAATATAATTTTTAATTAGAAAAGCATTTTTTAATTAATAAAAATACTTTCTCTCAATATTTAAAATAATATGGAGATCATACCTGGATATCCGTATCGCTCTCCACAAGTCGCCCACTCAACGCCGCTTCCAAGAACGGCGACACCACCCGTTTGGGATTCACCGCTTTCTCGAAAAAGTACAGCTCATCCTCGGTGGCATGCGATGAACTGGTCGTCGATACATTCAAAAACCGTGCCCCGCGATGCCGTTTGAACAACTGCCCATTCTCCTGGATCTTGCTTTCCATGATGTACACCTGTTCTTCGGGGATCTCCGTTTGACGGCACGTGGAATAATCCTTGAGGGTTAACACGGCGCAGCGACTGGTCAACTCCTCGACGGGATGTGTGGCTTCGGTGACTTTCTGGAAGATTTCGTTGACGTAGAATAATTTCGCCGGGGAGTGCTTTTCCAGATCTTTTGGGAAGACAAAGACCGTGCCGGAAACAAAGGTCTGCTCCCTATAGAAAAAAGTGAGAAAAACTATTACACGAAAATCATCGTTTCACACAGTTAAGTAAAGCGGCAGTTGAACGCTAAAGTTGTACCATGGATTGCGAAGCCCGTACACTACGATATTCCATGTGTAGGAGAAGTCAAAGCAATCGAATGAATATTAAATTTAACACATCACACTAATGCAAAATAACTCAAATTACATCAAGTACTCTTTACATTCAGCATATACATTCTTAAGAAACGAAGTAGTAATTATTAAAAAAGAAATTTCAGAAAATGTGCTGACTTGAACGAAACTTACAATTTAGAATAGATCTTATCGATCTTGATGATATGGTGGGTAGTATCATTCTTAATCAGCACACAGTCGCCGATCTTCAAGAATCCCAATGGCGAATCTTTCTGCTCGTAGAAGGTATAATCCGGATCAGGACTGGCGCTTTTAGCCAGAACCGGCTCCCGGAATACATCAATAATTTCCGCATCCGGACACAGTAATACATCCCGCTCACTGATGCCGGCGAATACCGATGGAACACGGGTAACCGGTAACGGCTTTTCGCGTGCAACCAGTGTAACGCGTGAGTTTGGTGTTTTCCAGACCTGCAGACAATCATAACAAAACACGAATAAGTATACACATTAAACTGGCACAAAGATAAAGCATAAAACGGATGGCCATTTTTTAAGGTAAGTGAAAACAACACCACAACGGTGCCTTTCAATTTCTAGGAGACTGATTCGGAATTCAAAGCAACACGGTACCGAAATCATTACAACAACGTTGATATGTAATACAATGCCGTGCAAATCGTAGTATAATGGCTTCGATACCGCAATCACGATTCCGTGAATTATCCAGTATTTCAATGCAAAATGCAATTTCGGAAGCAACAACGTTTTTTTACACGTGAATAACAACTGTGAAATTTATTATCCGATGAGGGTAATACGCAAACGTAGACGACGCACCATGCACTGATAAAATACCGAGGAGCTATGCTTCAAAACCCAATAAAATCAGCTCAGGTTTTCAAATATTAAAAAGTGATATACAATTATTAAGAAAATCCGACACCATAAAAACACTAAAATCTTACTCTTGCATGAACATAGTGTTTGACTATCTTAGTTCTTAGTCACCAGTATTAAATAACTCAATTACCTTGATCTTCCTGAACGTCTTCAGCTTGGTCAGGTATCTCGCATCGCACACATACACATCCTTGTTATCAAACCCAGCCGGTTTCATCTTGAAATAATCCTTGGTCCCCATAACAAAGCACCTCCCAATGATCCGACTGGGCACATGCGTCTCCACCATATCGCTCTTAAACACCTCCTTCTCGTAAAACTTCCTCGTGGCCACATGGAACGTCTCATAGGGCCGCATCATATAGCTCCCCTTGATCAGCATCACTCCGCTCCCATCGCCACTCATCAGAAACTCCTCAATGCACACAATCAACGGCTGTTTGGGTTTCTCATACGGTTCAATGTAGACAAAATCCCCAATGTAATACTGCTCCGCTCCCACCGTGACGGAGGGACCCGCCGGGGGACCGGGTTCTTCGCTGGGAGGAGGGCTTTGGGGAGGTTCGATCGATACCGGGCGGCGTTTAGCTTCTTTACGCTCTTGTTCGATTGATTGTTGGAACTGTCGGACTGAGTAGAGTAGTGCCGGGGAGACAAATTTCTCACCCTTGGCACCGCAGAGTTCATCCCGTTTTTGGATGAAGTGGATGTGGAGAGCGACAGCGTCTTCGTAGGTCGATGAGTCCGGTTGGACGCTGAAGCGGATGTTCTCCAGGCAACGGAAAATGTCGTCTTGGAAGCGGTCCAGACGACGGTAGCGGCCGTGGTAGACATTGGAGCGGATATTTTCCAATGTCAGAGGCGCTCTAAAAACACAAAAATCGTTTCAATCACACAGTAAATTAGATACAAACACACAATCAGAAAGGGGGGAAAGACAAAACGGCACGAGAACCGCGAAAACAATCGGCATACTGTGAATCATCGACGCTTCCTTCACTACCACACTCCGACTCCAGATCCACACAGTCTCCGATCATCTCGGCCAGATTCCTTCCGGTGGCATCCTCATACTTCATCAGGCTGTCCATCATAGTCTGCAGCATTTCCTGAACCTTCTGACGCACATTTGGCACTTCAGAGACGAAAACACCCATGCTCCGGGCTTTTTCCATTGTGGCATCCAGGAGAATTAAAGCGTCCTAAAAAATGAAACTGATTATACCCAGAATTACAGATTCCAAATCACACCCTGTTAATACAAATTTGCAGTGCAAAAGCATATTCAGGGCAAGAAAAATAGAAGAAATACAGATATTAAACATTCCAGTCCACTACAATAATTTAATTTGAAGTTTGTGTTATTCTATTTGGATACCCAGAAGAAAACAAACCGTACGCTGTATATCTCGGATTTCGGTGAGTTAAACGTAGCGGCATTCTCGAACATCTGCCCAAAATCCTCAATGACATCCTCCATACTAGGATACTGATTCTGCTGGATCCGGCTGTAAATCTTATCCAGATCCACTGGTTTCTTGATAACATCATAATATGTCGGTAATTCCTATAACACACAACACTCAACATCTTTCCACGTAATCACCCACAGGCACCAACTTACAGCTTTCAACGGTAGAGTCTGAAACATTTCACTTCTCTGTCTTCCGGTTTCATCCGTCAATTCACACACATATTCGTACAGCTCGATCAGGGATGCCTGAAGAGGCGACGTTGGGGTGGAAAACTTCTGCGGCCTGCAAACAAACACAGAATCATATTAAGTTAAATTGTCTGATTAATCTTCCTTACTTTCGTCCGCTAGATGTATGTCGCCGCTGGTTTCCGCTTCCGTCTTCGGTGGCAGCTACTCCGATGACTCGCAAGGATTTCTTGACAATGTCCTCGAATCTGGCTGCATCGTTGTAAATATCACTTCCTGCACATGCAGAACGTTCCGTAAACAAATTAGGAACGGAGAGAAAGAGAAATTGTGCTTACCTTCTTCGTTATACTGCTTTGCGTTGTCACAAAGCAACTGAAGATCCGCCAGTAGAATATCTTCTGTAGTGTACTGCAAAGGATGTAATCCCATCAAAAAGTGTTCATTCGGAGAGAAAAAAGGAAAACACTCCGCAAAAGCGCACTTACAGTTTCATCAAAACTTTACGATAGTTTCTTACACCTGAAGAATTTCTGTCAAAACTATCTACAAACTTATCTAAAGCTGGCGAAAATCGATAAATATAATGAGAAATGCGATACATACGTGAATGTTAACAGCAGTGAAAAAACGCGAACAAAACAATAACGACTTATTTTTCCAGGTGACAATGTCTGTACATACCCGATCGTTCTGCACTTTAGAGACAACAGTCTTCAGATCAACCGGCTGGGCAATGACATTGTAATAATCGGGATAATCCTTCTTCAACGGTTTCTCCAAGAACATCTCCGCCGGGTACATTCCCTTGTCCTTGTACTCCAAAATACCACGAACCAGAAATTTCATCCGTTTCCGCAGTGACGAATCATCATACTCCGGAAGGAGTTTTTCGCTCAATGAGGTTCGCAACGGAGAACTGGTCCGGTCGATCTCCTACAATTATGCAGCTCTGTAAAGAGTGTAAAGGAAAATTCAGAGGGAGAAATACCGCTTGGAAATCTTGGAGCCGTTTATCCACAAAATCTTTAATCCGCTCCGAGTCGCGATATAGTGACGACTTTTCGTCATTGAAAATTTGTGCATTCTGGCACATCATCTGCAGGTCAAGGAGCATCTCATCCAGTGCAACGTATAAGCCTTTCTGTAAGAATAAGAG
>JAQGAU010003043.1:0-14018 GCA_034698045.1 Paramacrobiotus richtersi
CAACCCACGGTACCCTAAACGTCACTGTCAATTTAGTCCCCCTTCCCACAGTAACCAAAACGTCACCGGCAACGATGCCCCTCACACGCAGGATCCCCGGCAATCCAGTCCCGTTACCCAAATCCGACCCGGCAATTAGGTCCCCTTTCCCAAATCAGAACCGCCATTCACTTAACCAGATCACTTCCGCCGATGATGATTTTCGTATTGGTCACGCAGGTTTCAGTGGTGGCGGGTCTCGTGATCGGCGAAATTTTTTAGTTTTCGCCGTCGAGCTTTGACGCCACCATGAACGTGCAGCGGCTACGTTTTTGGCAATGGTTACGAGGGGGGCCAGCAAAAAAGTCCGCGGGGACTTTTTGGCGGGGGGGACTCTAATGTCGGTCACACACGAGTAACAATTGCTTTGCCCGCACCGCTGGTCTTAAATCGAAGGGAAATCACTACAGAGATTAGGTGCTCGAAATTGCGGAAGGTCTAGTTAATGTTTCGGGAGAATACGCTACAGTCCTGGTCCACATGCAGAAATTAAGCGCAGTGCAGATGCCTTTTCGTGACTGTTGTGATACGGGTTCTTGGTAAAGATAGAATACTCGATGGTAAGATCAGAGTGTATTGAGTCTATTGAGTAACGTTCACAGAGTGAAGACTATGCTTATATAGCTAGACAAATAGAACAGAGGTTACATCTGGAAGAGAACAATAGAGCTTAGATGAGAGTGCGTTGACATAGATATAACATATCTAGAATGTGAGACGGAAGTAAATCAAGTACATTCGGTACACATGAATAACATAGCATGAATAACATTAAGTCGTGTCACACTTCCCTTCTTAGAGAATGCTCGCAGAGCATGGATTGGTCTGGTTGTGTTGTAAAACGGTGAGTTCCGAAATTATTATATGTGCTCACGTTGGTCGTTCCATTCAATCGTGCGTTGTCAGCAACGATACCGGCGGCTCGGGTAAGAAGATAATAAGCTGAATTAGGTACCAAATCAAAATGTTTATAGCCGGTTTGCTAATCGTCAGCAAATGTGTTATCATGTCACACTTTCCTTCGTTAAATCGTCGTGGGATTGAAACCCGGTGGTAGAAGTGAGTACGAACTTGAGCAGGAAAGGTTGTTGTCCCAGTCCAAAGGTTGTGGTTAAGTATTTGATTAAATAAAGCGGGAATGCGGTCAGTGGTCCGTTTAGGCATATTAGGCATGATATCGGATGAATAGGCAAGCGAAAGTAAAGTCGACGAAATGTAGCGTGCATGTTATGCATTATTGCTTCATGCGTTAGCGGTGATATGCGTTCGCGCAGAATGTAACGTGGAAAAACTGGTTTGGCTGGAGTTTCTTCGGCTTACGTTGGCGTGTTCGAAGACGTTAAAATTTTGGTTAGGTATCGGGATTCTTGATCACGGCATGTGTTAGCGATAATAAACTTAATGTAGATTGACTTGTGTGTGTCCAATGCAGCAAATTGCTCAGGTCCAATGGAATTAGGTCCGATGTAGGTCCAATGCGTAGGTCCAGTGCAATAAAGTACTGTTTAAACCGTCGTAACGTATCCAGGCAGTCGTCAGTCTGTTTAAGTACGAGACAGCGATCCTTAATTGTGTTATGATCCTTGGTAGTGACGTAGGTGTCTACTAAAGTTGATGTACAGCTCGGCGCGTAATGGCTTTGGCTGTGTAGTCAAATGTGGAATTGTGCATGAAGTTAAACTAAGTCATTCATCCACGTTGTTCACGGTTAAGAGCAATGCGGTGTAATAATCCCATCAAACTTTCAATTATGTAGTTCTTTGTTGGTTGGTCCGGTCACGATAATCAGGCAGGGTTAATGGAGAAATGGTCAAACTTCGGTAAAACACGAACAATATCCTCAAAACTATTCCGTATCTTGTACTCTTGGCATACTTTGTGGCAAAGTAGTTTGTTGAGTCAGTCAACGTAAGGACATGTTGGTTATTTCAGCGTTCAAAATCTTTGTTGAGTCAGTCAACGTCAATATAAGCTGGTTGTGCCAACTTCCTTTAACTCGATAAAGTAATCGAATTGGTTCATCGTGCAGAATTTTGCACAATCAATGTTATGTTGTCCTTGTCATCCCCGTCCATGTACATATAAATTTTGCCACGTATAATATGCGTCTGCGTGTTGAAGTTCCAAACATCTGTACATGAATAGAAACTTCACGCGTAAACGTCAGTTGTTGTAGTAGTTAGCTCGAGCTCTCAATGCGTAGTTCCGTCGGTGAGTCATAACAATGATGATCAGTCATCGTTAAGGGTTGTAGACAAGTGATCAAGTCATCCACTTCCAGTGCCAGGAATGCATCAAATGTGTTTGTCGTTAGCTGCGCGCGTCCACGGTGGTATCCTCCTTAAATTTGTACGCCAGAGTAAGTTGTGTCTGCAGCGGTAAAAATTAACTATCCAGTTAAGGCATGCAGCATCAGAACATCAGGAACAGTCCGGTTTCGGTTTGTAGTTCGTTTCGGTATTGGTTTCTCCACTGGTCCTGTCCGACAATTTTGTCGTGCGTTGATCCGTATGGATTTCATGGTCAGGTTAATTGCAACAAACTAACCTTTGAAGATCGTCCAAGTCCACAAATTATCCCGAGAAATTAACAAAAGAAAGGATGAACAAATCAACAGAATAGCTTTAACTGCTGTCTGAGAGCATTGTGTAAGGACACGAAGAAGTCGATCCCTCACAAAGGTCAGATCCCATCCGTAAGTAATCGGAATAAATCGGAGCAAAAAATAACTTACAGCATCCAGAATGTCTAAACAAAATTTAGACAACCTCTGGAGCCACCATTTGTGATACGGGTTCTTGGTAAAGATAGAATACTCGATGGTAAGATCAGAGTGTATTGAGTCTATTGAGTAACGTTCACAGAGTGAAGACTATGCTTATATAGCTAGACAAATAGAACAGAGGTTACATCTAGAAGAGAACAATAGAGCTTAGATGAGAGTGCGTTGACATAGATATAACATATCTAGAATGAGAGACGGAAGTAAATCAAGTACATTCGGTACACATGAATAACATAGCATGAATAACATTAAGTCGTGTCACACTGTTTCGTAACTCGGTCATTTCTGCAATTATTTTGCAGTTAAGCTTAGCTTATAGTGTGGTTCCTAGAATTGTAGTGTTACTGAGATTTTACGGGGTCAAGAGAACGATTCAGTTTTATGCGGCGGTTTGATATCAGTGCAAGTGCGAAGGGCGTTAATTCCGCACTGCTACAGTGTTCGATTGAACATCATCCACAGCCTTGAACGATTTTTAGTATGATGTGTATGGATTAGCAATTGAAGGCGTTTATTGCAAGCGGGATATAAACAGTCGCAATAAATCAGTTGAAAATGTGACACATGCGAATCCCAGGTAATCAATGTACTGTACATATGTACTACATATGTACAGTCGTGACACGTTTTTGCAACGCCTATCAGATTCTATGGTCGTTGAATTAACCATTTTCCAGCTTTTGTAATGCATTAAAATGCCGTTATTTGAAAACAGCGCATTTGTTTACGCTTAAAAATGGTGTTTCTAAAAACGGTTATGGAATCTTAATGGAAATAATGGCATGTGACTGATTTTTATTAACTTTGACACATATTTAATGGGCGAAATTTATTCTCACACATGTTGTCGATCCCAAAAAGCTATAACAATTTACAGTCATCGTAACATTTATTGTTTCATGCCGTCCTGATTGCCTGCGCCATATGTTTAGTCACTTAGCTTTGCCTGGCGCCGCACTGAAAACGGACCATAATCACACCAAAAACCCACGGCACAGTGAAATTTAATGAAATCTTATTTGATTTAGCGGAATTTTTAGGGGAATTTTTAACCAGGACCAACAAAAATTGTAGGCTTGTCATTGCAGTCGTGCACACAATTTGCTCCCGCGCACTTTATACTGGGCTCGCAAGTGATGTATGGAGCACAGGTGGCGTCAACGCCGTTGTTGTCACATTGGTCGTCTCTGTACGTATAGCACCATTTGCCGCTGAATCCCTTGCAGTAGCGCCAACAATAGCGCGCCTCCAGAAAATGCCAGACTTCGCATCCATAAATGCCGTCCGCGGGGCTTCCTCCCGCTTCTGTGGTACGCAGTGTGCACATTGCCAGCAGAAGAATTGCTACAGTGGACCGCATTATCTGCCAAAGGAATTTTCCGTTAGCCAGGCGGACTCTTTGGGATAACTACTACTATGTTTATCTGTAGTGTACAGAAGTATGAAATATCACTGTGCATAAGACGAGCGTACTGTAATAGCAAAACGACCACTATGATTCAGTGCAATGTTTTCAAATCTGTAGCGCCACATATACTGCGCTTTTGTGCTAGTTAGAAATAGCTCATGGTCATGGAACGGCAGACCATGGTATAACCGAAAAAGCGCGCTAAACTGACGACACAGCCTCAGAAATGTAAACAGGCAGTCGTTCTCCCCACCCGTTAACCTCTTGCAAGATACGCTTACCGTATTGGGAAAAGTCAGACTATAAAAACTGGGTGTTCTGCAAATGCTGAAGGGGTGCTAAATGACTTGACACTCTGCCATACGTAGTTCAAATGCAAAAATGGAGCAAAGCTTACATAGGCCGTTACAAGCCTCTTCGTGCAGCTATTTATACAAGGAATCTCGGTCACTTTTAAGGAGCCAGTTTACAGTTAAAATCTGATTTATCGAAACCATTTCTAGGTCGTTATAATTTACGTGGGATTTTACGGGGTCGAATGCCCAATTTCGATTTTATGACGCGGCTGACACTTACAATGATGCGGCAACTTTATGCTATTATCAGCGAGGTGGTCCTCGTAATTGTAAACGGCGCACTACAAAATAGCGTTGCCTTGCAGTCAATCCGCATAAATTAAACTTAATATAGAACGGTACGAGGATCAGACTGGGAAATATAAGCTTTTGCACATCCGCAAAAAGGGTTCAGGTAGTCGTAACATCGAAGGTGAAAATATAATAAATGTTGCTGCCAAATCGTTTGATCATGGTCGGGAATAAAACGCTGTTGGTATTTGGCCGCAGGTGCGATTTTTCGGTCCCGCCCCACTTCGTCACAGGCCGTTTCGCCTCACCGCGTTTTCACCTCAGCCAGATCACCGCAAGTTCGTTGTTTTCGTCCCAAGGCCAGTTCGCCGCCGGGTTAAATGGCCGCATGATGTTCGCCATTGCGACTATGTCCAACTGTTTTACGTAGTGATGTTAGCTGAAAGCAGCGGATTTGTTTTCAATAAGAGATTGTTGCTTCTGAAAAGGGATTTATGCTCATGCACTCTTGTTCGAAAACTGCTGTTCTCTGCCTGACACAGCTCCGGTTGTATGATTTCGGTCCATCAGGCAGTTTTATAGCAGTTCTTTCATTTGGTATCCTGATATAAAATTACCCTGCTGTACTGCTGTTATATTTTTATTACGGTATACTACTTTTATTGCATCTGAATACTGGCTTCTGTGCTGACTTCATTATTTGAGTTTTCTTTTCTTGATGCGTTAGGGAGTTTCCAGCATTTACAATAAATCTTTTTGCCAGACGACCTGACGACGATATACAGTATAGCCAACGATGTGAACATGCGGGACTTCTCAGTAATGGACAGTGGACGAAAACTGACCTTTGTGAATTAAGTTATTAAACAAACCTCAGCAGAAACAACGGATGTTCAATGACTATCATTAATTCCTGCACATATTTATTTGGGAGAATACTGTAGCTGTCCTCACACAAGTTGTTGATCTGAAACAGCTTTCACAATTTGCAACCATAGTATCGTTCATAGTTTGATGCTGCCTGACTGCCTGCATCATTTGCTTAACCCATTAGCACTGAAACGTAATCACACCAAGAAATTCACAGCAAACTGAAATATAGTACATCAGCCAGGACCCGCAATGGTTTCAGGCTCTTCACTGCAGTCGTGCACACATCCATATCCCGCGCACGCAATACTGGGCTCGCAAGTGATGTATTGATTACAAACGGTGTCCTCTTCCCTGTTGCGGCAGGTGTCGTCTCTATACGTATAGCACCATTTTCCGCTGCTCCGCTCGCAGTAGCGCCAACAGTAGCCCGCATTTGCAAGGTACCACCATTCGCATCCATAAGTACCGTCCGCAAAGCTTCCTCCCGCTTCTATGGTACCCAGTGCGCACATTGCCAGCAGAAGCACTGCTACAGTGGATCGAAAAGCTGTCAAAGAAATTTCGCGTTATCCGTGCAGTAGAGTTCTGCAATGGACTGGAAAATCCAGTCCAATCCAATCCATACCAGAATATGGAGTGGATTGGACGGATTTAAGACAAAAATTATGGTTTTGGATTGGATTTGGATTCCAGTTTGGCACAAATGGAGTGGATTGGTTGCGGAAACTGGTCCATAGTTTCCATAATTATTAGTCTAACAAAAGCACTGGGCAATGTTAACGGCACTAAAATGAATGTTGATTTTGTTGCTGCCAGCAAAACCCAGGTCTGCTTGTTGTTCCCCGTAAAAAAAGGCAGCCTACCCAGTTGTAATAAAACGCAACAGTTTCAGCCAAAGTGAACCATACACTTCGTCGAACACAGTCCCACATTTCACTGCAGCAAACTAGCCAAATAACATAATTCTCAGGTTTGTCATTTGGGAATACTTGTTTTGGCTTTCACTTTGATTTTAGACTACTAACCAACTAGTCAGGCGAAGATGTTTGATTGCTAAAACGATGGTTATGTCGGTCAACAGGTCCGTATGTTCGTGTGGTCTTCAAACGCTTCATCAGAAGTACATATGGTATGTTGCAAACTTCGATAATAAAACTTAAGTTAAAAAACCCTATAATGCTATACTGGGCGAATGAGCAGTCAAGACAATTGAAAAAAATTTTGTTTGGATTGGAATGGACTGGATTTGGACTAGAAAAAAAATGTTTGGATTGGACTGGACGGATTGGGTGGGTCAAGTTTGGGTTTGGACTGGATTTGGGAAATGAAAACACGTTTTGGACCGGACTGGACTGACTTTTTCAGTCCATTGCAGAACTGTACCGTGCAGACGTTTAGGGGTAACTGTTACTATATTCATTTGTACTGTCCACAAGAAAAATGTCATTCTGCACATATTGACCAGTACGATTCTGTGCACTGACTGCAAGTGTGCGTGCGTCTTTAACAACTGCGTTCTTGTGTGCGTTATGAATAGTTTGTTGTTGCCAACGACGGTCAGACGTTTGTATAGGCGGGATAAACTTACGAACGCAGGCTTAAAAAGGTCAACAGGCATTAGTTCTTACACTCTTTAGCCTCTCAGCCACATACAAGACAGGCTTACCGACATTTTAGAGGTCCGACCACAAAGATTGGGCGTTTGCAAATGTTGAAGGGTTGCCAAACCGCGGGACACTGTTATAATTCCAATGCAAAATGAAAGCAAAACATATGCGATTTCTCTCAGCTCCTTAATGCAAAGTATCTTTCGGTTTTGCAATCAGCTGACGATTAAAAATTGATCTATCGCAAGTGTCCGAACTAACTCAAGTTTTACGGGGCCAAATGCGCAGTTCCAGTTTGCAGTTGCATTGATTATGCAGCTCAATGCGATTATAAGTGCAGTGGCCCCCATAAACTGCGCACTACCCCAGCGAGTACTTGCAAGTTCTAGTCCGCATACTTGAAGCGTTATATCACAGAATACGAAAATTAAAATAAGAAATCACAGCATTTGCACAACTATAAGCGGGATTTAAGTAGCCGTAATATACCAGGTGAAAATGCGATAAATATTGATGCCAAGTCATTAATTTTGCTGATAAGCGAGATTGACTGCATTAATGGTTGGCCGCGTTTTACGAGCAGCCCTTTCAGAAGGCGGATTTTAGGCATCGAGGCTGACCGATCCACATTGTGGTTCGAATCGTACTGCAAGCCAAAGCAGATGCAAATATAGTACTGTACAATACTTGCAAATGCAGAGCTGGTTATGATCGTCTTACCGTAGATATGATGCAACCTCTTGTGTCACCGCACCATTTCTGAACTTTCCCATTGTTCAGAGCCGCGGTTTACTGGCTAGCTGCCAAAAGTACGGCACGTATGGCGCTCTACGCAGGACGAGCCAAATTTGCATCGACAAATCTAAGTAACATCTGGATCAGTGACATCTGGTTTATCACCAAACGGATCGAACGGTTCAAATCGCAGTCAACGCAAGTGACCGAAGTTTAAATGACTACTTTGTACGTGCATGGCCGAAGAGAAACCTTACGGTCGTTTTGCGATCATTCTGCAATCCAAGCCGAGTTTATAGTGTCGTTTGTAGAAGGGCGGCTTTGTTAAATTTTTACGGGGTTAAGAAGGTAGATCAGTTTTGTGTGGTGGTTGGGGCCGACACACAGCAAATACACTCAGGCGACGGCTTTACTCGGGTACCCCTGAAAGCACTAAGATCGTTGTTAACTTCGCACTGCCACAATAATCGATTGTAAATCATTCACAACCTCGGTCGACGCTTTTGTAACAGAAACCCTACATCTTAACCTGTTTTGAGCTGTGTTACTGGCTTGAAATGACGCTGGTAGAAAACAGCGCATTTGGTTACAGATAAACTAGAAGGTGGTGTTTCAGAAAGTGATTCTAAGCTAAGCCGTGTTGTGAAACCATTGTCCTATGTAACGGCTATGTCCACCATAAGTTCGGTAATATGATTTCGACACTGGTGCTGTCCCACACTTAGTTTGCGTTAAAACGGTCAGAATGAAAGGATTTCCGGCCGAACTATTTTCGGCCTGCGTGTAAGCAAAGACTCCGGCCGGATAGCGCACGACTCTTATTTTTACAAGACAGTAGAAAATACGGTGGCCGTGGTATATACATGAAAATTTGGTGTTTTCAGAATAGGGCGAACGTTACAGTACGTACACCGTATCAGATGATACCGCAAACATGGCGAGGGCATTACCTGCGGTAGTTAGTTAGTTTAATTGTTTAATGTCCACAGACACAATGGAGGAACCCCTGACTGAAAATCTACAGACACATTCGCACAAAAAAAAACAACCACAGGTCATCACCACAATGGAAAAGTAAGCCTTGCTGAAAACAATACGAAATGTCACAATAAAGAAGGCAAATGTTATCCTTTGTTCATTTTAATTCGCTCCACTTGATATTTCCTACAGCCTTTTCGAAACTGGTCAGCGAGGCATAATCCGTTGCATCCAAGTGCAGTTCATTCCATAGGTTAGCCATTAGCACAGGAGTCTTCGCTCTGGGGAACAGTGGTTTCCGCAGATGTCGAAAAGGCGGCAGTTAAAGGACACGGATTCCGAATCAAGCGGTCGGCATGTCATGGGCTTCCTGCAACAGAATTTACAGAAGCAGCCGGCTCATAAGGGAGGAAAAAGTAATTACCGTATGACAACTTTCCAGACACTAGCTTGTGAACAACAGTTAATGAATGTTGTACGCGACGCAATGCAACACAGTCGTAATTCTCTGGTAATTCTAATACGAGCAGTAATTCTCACACAATTCTTTGATCCCGAGTCGCAACCACTGCAACATGAATTGTTGTTTGATGCTGTCCTGATTGTCTGCATCATCTGGTCAGGTCCATTAGTTTTGCCCGTTGGCGCGCCGAAAACTAATCACACCAGAAGCCCACTGCACACTGAACTTCAGTACATCTCGATCTGCCTGACAGCAGGAGAATCAGTGAGAGGCTCTTTAGTGCAGTCGTGCACAAACTCTGCTCCATAGCACGCAGTGCTGGGCTCACAAGTGTAGTACAGATCACAGACGGGGTCGTATTCCTTGTCTTTGCATGTGTCGTCTCTGTACGTGTAGCAGTCACCGGAGCAGTAGCGCCAACAGTAGCGCACAGATCCAAACCACCACAATTGGCATCCATATATGCCGGCCGCAAAGATTTGTTACGCTGTTACGGCACACAGTCCACTCATTGCCAGCAGAAGAAGTGCTACAGTGGATCGCATTATTTGTCAAAGAAATTTCGCATTATCTTGGCAGATTCTTTGGGACAACTACCACTACGTTTGACAGTAATGTGTACAAGTAATATCAATGTGCATAAAACAGGTTTTTCACCAAAACGAACAGTAAGATTCGATGCTGTGAATAGAAATCTGTAGCAACCCATAAACTGCGGTGAAATAGTCAACAAGTGTTCCGAGATTGGACTAGGCTTACCGTTTTAGCTCTCTTTTGTAAAGGTAGGACTACAAAAACTGGGTGTTTTGCAATAAATAAATGCAAAAGAGTTGCTTAACCACGGGACACTATATTGTTGCTTAGACGGAAAATAAAAGCGAAGCAAAGGCCGTTTCATGCGTGTTCTTACAACTATTTCAGCAATGGATCTCGGTCACTTCTGCAGTTAGTTTACAGTTAAAAAGGGATTTATCGCAGGCGTTTCTAGGACGTTGTTGTTTATGAATGATTGTACGGGATCGGAGGCATGATCCCATTCTATGCGGTGGCATACCGTATGCGGCTGCAGAGATGAGAAACCATTCTTGCTTTTACCGCTCGCTCCAGAAGAGCGGTAATTTTTCGCTGCAATGGGTCGATTGCACTTTGGGTTAGCAACATGTTAAAACCGGCCCTAATAGGTAGGCTACACTCGCGGCTCAGGTGACGAAGGTTGGTGGAAGCTGGAAACTCGCAAAGGATTACATCCCACTACCAGACAAGCAAATAATAGTGATGTTAATCAATGTACTGTACATATGTGCTAAATGATAACACGCTTTTGCAGCGTCCATCAGATTCTGTAATTGTTAAATTAACCTGTTTCCTGCCTTTTTAATGCTTTTGGATAACGTTATTTGAAAAC
Organism: Paramacrobiotus richtersi; assembly: GCA_034698045.1. Lineage (NCBI taxonomy): Eukaryota > Metazoa > Tardigrada > Eutardigrada > Parachela > Macrobiotidae > Paramacrobiotus > Paramacrobiotus richtersi. Next base: position 10,881 of record JAQGAU010003043.1, read on the forward strand.
AGCGCACTTGTTTACGCTTAAAAATGGTGTTTCTAAAAACGGTCATAGACTCGTCCGTGCTTTGAAACCTGTTCTTTGCCTGTCAAAAGTCCGGTTGTCTAATTTCAGCGATGTTACTGACCCTCCATCTCAGCTGCGTTCAAACAATCAGAACGAAAGGGCGAATTGGTTTTCAGGCATCCTTATAAACAGAAACGGCTGATAATGTTTGATCTGCATTTTGATAAGACAGCAGAAATAGGAAGGCCATGGTGTACTTACAATTGCTGAACATGCTTCCAGGATAGATTAAGAAATACCATATGTATTACTCGGCATGATGACGCCGACGATAATACAGCCGTCGATGTAAACTTGCGCCCCTACTCACAGTGGACTGGACAGTGGAAGAAAACTGACCTTTAAGAGTTAAGAAAGTAATTTAAATCTTAACACAATAATGGATGATCACTGATTGTTATTGCTTTTTGACACATACTTATTTAATGGATGAAATTTGTTGTTGCACATGTCGATCCCAAAAAGCTATCACAATTTACAAACATCGTAACATTTATTGCTTGATGCCGTCCTGAGTGTCCGCGCCATTTGTTTAACCACATGGCTTTCTAGAACGCCACACTGAAAACGGACCAAAATCACACAAAAAACCCACTGCACAGTTAAATTTAGTGAAAGTTTATTTGATTTAGAGGTATTCAGGACCAACAATGAATGGAGGCTCTGGCTTATTGCAGTCGTGCACACAAAGTACTCCATAGCACGCAATACTGGGATCGCACGTTATGTATGCAGCACAGGTGGTGTCACTGCCGTTGTCGTCACATTGGTCGTCTCTGTACGTATAGCACCATTTGCCGCTGGATCCGTTGCATTAGCGCCAACAGCCGCGCGTCTTGGTAATATACCACACTTCGCATCCATAAGTGCCGTCCGCGCGGCTTCCTCCCGCTTCTATGGTACGCAGTGCGCATATTGTCAGCAGAAAAATTGTTAAAGCGGATCGCATTATTTGTTAAAGGAAATTCCCGTTATCCAGATGGACTTTTTGGGATAACGATTACTCTGTTTATTTGTAGTGCGCAGAAGCTGTGCATAAGACGGCAATAAAAGCAAAACCACCGTTAACATTCAGTACAATGTTTTTAAATCTATAGCGCCACATAAACTGCGCTTTTGCGCTAGTTATAAATAACTTATGCTGATCAAACGCCAGACTTTAATACGCCAGACTTCTATAAACGAAAAAGCGTACTAAGCTGACGACGCAGGCTTAAAAATTCCATTCTATGCGGCGGCTTTATGCCTTTACTAGTACCGTGAAACTCGTAAACTACACACAGGCACAGCGACCGCTGACCATTTATGTATGGGGTGGGGTGTATGTACCAATGAATGCGCCCGACACTGTGATGCCCAAAGCGCCCGACTCGTTTACACGGGCGCGGGGGGGTCGGTGCGCATGTGGAAATTTTTTTAATTGAATTAAAGATTCAGTAACAGCCGTACGTACGAACTCAAGTCAGTTGTATCAACTTACCGTACTTATTGCTGTAAATATTTTACAAGTAAATACGTATGTAACCGCTAAAACCGTCCGAACGGAAAACCTGTCCGCCGGACACTTTTTCCCCGCAACCGCCGGACACTTTTCCCCGAAGTGTTATGTTGTGTCCAACAGGCCGGACACTTTTCCCCAGAGTGTCCTACAGGCCGGACACTTTTCCCTGAAGTGTTCTGTTGTGTCCAACAGGCCGCACACTTTTTCCCGAAGTGTTATGTTGTGTCCAACAGGCCGGACACTTTTCCCAAGAGTGTTCTACAGGCCGGACACTTTTCCCTGAAGAATTTTTCGCGCTTCGCTGGATTCAAAATGAAGCGAAAACCGCAGCACGCATCGATCGCGCCCGATGACTTGCACTCATAGCCAGGACGCTGACTACAATGACAGAACGTTGCCACATGTATGGTTTGCAGCGTATGGGATGAAACCGCTTCCGCATCGCAAATTTGAGTTATAGTTAGCCGACCAAAACAATGCGCCCGCTTTCACCAATCACCCAAAATTGGTTTAGTGTTTTGTATCCTCGCTCATGCTTTGCAACCACGGCAAAGCTAAATTAACACATAGAGAACATGACCAACAGAAGCTTGGATCTCTTCGCTATGGTTCTTAAATGCAGCCATTCTCATAACAACCTTACTGCATTATATCAGCACCAGATGAAAGTCTTCGACTATCAGGACACCCCGGGAAAAGTATCTGAATAGCAGAACACCTCTGGGCCGCGACAAACACCGGGGAAAGCAATGGCGCTCTGGGGAATCGTGACGAAACTGCCGAACACTCCCTGGGTCACGGTACATGCTGGGCAAAAGTGTTTAGCTTCCATGTCACGCTGGGATTAGTATCCGGCTTCCACAACACTCAAAAGAATCACGTCGGGGTTGCGGAACACTCCGGCCCCCGCGGCACAGACTAGGGACATGTGGCCGACTTCCATAACCCTCCTGGGAACAGTGTACAACTAGACAAACACTTCAGGGGTCGTGAAACACACCAGGTAACAGTTTCCACATTGCGTGACACCATGGGGCATTGTATGCGGCTTTTACAACACTCTGGAGAGTCGTGTCCGGCTAAAAGTACAGTCCTAAGGTCGGGGAATACACCAGAGAACAGTATTTTGCTGTCATGACACGGTGGGGAATAGTTTCCGGCATCCACAGCACTCTGCAGAATCGCGTTCGGATTATGGAACACTCCGACTCTCGCGGCGCACACCGAAAGGTGTCCGACTTTAATGACACTCTGGGGAACAGTATACAGCTAAAGGACGACTCCTGAGGTTGCTGAACGTCCAACAACACTTCGAGAAAAGTCTCCGGCCTGTAGAACAATCTGGGAAAACATGTCCGGCCTGTTGTGGACACAGCAGAACACCTCAGGGAAAAGTGTCCGGCCTGTTGGACACAACATAACACTTCGGGGAAAAGTGTCTGGCCTGTTGTACACAACAGAACACTTCAGGGAAAAGTTTCCGGCCTGTTGGACACTCTGGGGAAAAGTGTCCGGCCTGTTGGACACAACATAACACTTCGGGGAAAAGTGTCTGGCCTGTTGTACACAACAGAACA
>JAQGAU010003044.1:0-14017 GCA_034698045.1 Paramacrobiotus richtersi
TTATCCATGGTGAAGTGTATCGTAGCAAATGTTATCGTTTCCACAACCTGCTTCCTTCTCTTGTAGTTAGCCGCGCTAAAGAATGTTGGAATTCGATGAAAATAAGAAAGTGTAGAATTTTTCCTATATTAACAACAAGACTTACCTAAACTATTTACGTTTTTCTAATGTTTCAACTTAGTAAAAACTGTTAGTGAATCCCTTATGCATGAGAAAATTGCTTTGTTTAATATAAAAATCAAAGATCTTCATACAAAGTTTGGCCATAAATTAGATTTCGTTACCCGATTTTTACATTTTTGCAATTTGTTTTCACTTCCTATCACGTTCTTTGCTTAAAATCTCTGGGAACTACATATATACTACGATTTACGTTATTTCAGAGAAACTCTAGCATTCATGTCTAGAGGTCACGGGGCTTGCCATTGCAGCGAAAAACGTTTGGGAATGAAATTTTAATAATGTGCTGAGTATGATGCATATTTGCAAGTCAAGTGTTCCTTAGCGAGAATTCTCCATAAAACTCTAAACTAGCACATACCAGTCGTTGTGTATCTTCTGCAGAAGACACACCACTTACGTGAGCTATTTAAAAACTCCAACGTTTACTTATCCAATTCCCCTGTCTTAGGATTATGCGTAAACCATGTAACGTTATTCTGGCTACACAGCATGCAGCGCGGTACTAAACCGTGTATTCTGTTCCCCTGACACCTACTCAAGAAAACGCTTACCACATTGTTATGAGGGCCGGTTTTCGAGAGGGACGTGTAGATACATATTGCGCATTTTTATATGAGAGCACAACTACCCATCATTCCTGCTCACTCGGCACATAAGCCTAGTGCTTGTTTGCACAATGCGCAATGTTTAATAAATCTCGACCAAATGTTTATCCTACGTCTCATGTACACTCTGTGGCTAAGGTGTATGGGTAAAGAAATTCACCTCGTCATACAATATTTAATTCCTTTTATAAACATTCTACCACAAGGCTTTGTCTTCCTAATTTTGATTTACTTATGTGGCTAGTCTTGGCACAGACCTTTTTCGGGGGTATAATGGTTTGACTCAAGTCACGGTTTTATGGCGACCCAAAAGGACTGTTTTTTATCAAATGACTATTTTTGGTGATTATTTCGAAAACTATCTGTTTTGTTCTTGTTTAACCTGAGGCTGGAGTATGACGTAAAACCTAAATAAGAAAGGTTTGCTCCAGTTTATTTGGTGAATTATAGGAGGTAACTAACATAACTATTCTATCATGTACACGGTTTCCGGCAAGTTGGCCCGTTTCACGGGTAAAACTGAAAACACACTGCGTCCACATGTGCATGCAGAGTACGGTACATACTACATATATGCCGACAAATGTAATGTAAGCGGTACCGAAAGTAAGCGGTACCGCTAACCAGTGTCATGAATACATGCTGGTCGAAGGCCGTAGACCTTATTCTCAAAAACGACAAGAACAGATTTTATGCATTTGTATAATGTGTTTACAGTTGTTTTCGATCTGTCATGTTTTAATTTGCGCGCAATTGACCACTTTCGGTAATTGTTTTATGTGACATTCTTTTGGTTACATGTGTGAACCTTATTATAAGGGACTTAGCCCTTGTGTAGATGGACGGTAAACTAAATTCTAAACTCTAAGAAACCTAAACGACCTACAACCGAGCATAATTAATGCATAATCTGCGTGAAATGTATTACATGTACAACCCGGAATATATCTGTTTGATTACGCGCTTATCGAACGTATAAGAGAAGCGCCATGGTACAAGAACTTATGTACAGACTGTACAAGACACCTCAGGTCATTGAACACGAACATTTTCCAATTCATTGACACATTAATTATTGGACATAGATTTTTGGAGACAACCAGCTACAGGATAAATCATGCAACCACTCGGACAGCGGCGATAGCTCTGAATCACGCCGCTACAAAAAACCCCCCGTTTTAGCTCATCAGGAATAAGATTGGGTTAAAGGCTCGATGGAACAACAAGAGTGCCAGCAGCATGCAGGCGGTCAAACTGCAGTGTACGGTACACCACGGTAATGTTCATAGCCACAGGAACATGCATTTATTTGTTGTATCGCTTTATCATCGTGCTAGGCTGGCTGCTATTATGGAAAATGACGCAGTTGTTTTGATTGTTTTCTAAACTGATCTGTGTTGATATACTCGTCGTGTGTTCAATATTTGAAAAATTTTAATTGCGGTTTCACCGTCCGCGAAAAACGAACATCTTCCTAGCTCATAGGTCAAGTTTTGCTCTCAAATAAATATCAGCATGTCAGCACTGTACATACATGATTCATGACAACATAACCATTCACAACCCACATGCAGTTCTGAACACAAATCTTTCAATCGATAACAGTACATTTCTGACAACAGTCAGCGACTCAGCATCAACAAACACACAGTAAAGACCATGCTCAGAAGGTCACATCTAAAGAAAAACGCGCGATCTAATCGAGAAGCATATTCCAAGGAGCGGACGGTGCGTTAGATTTACCACCAAGGTCCCGGTCCATAGCCTCCGAAGCCGCCCCGCCGTCCCGGTCCGAAACGTCCATAGCCGCCGAATGGTCCGCCCCAGTAACCACGTCCCCAACCGCCGAACGGTCCGCCAAAGAAGCCGCGTCCGTGCCAGGCATTCACGCTCACCAGGACCAACATGGCCACCAACAACAGCATGACGATCTAAAGAACAACATTCAACACAGTCAGTCACTTTGATCAAGTGAAATACATACGCCTGCGTTTCCAAATGGTAGGACTATAATTTAAAAGCTGGAATCATGTTGTGCGTACGCTCGCTTATTAGTACATTAGGAGCGAGCGTAAGAAAATTTTTTTCTAATTTTGTTGGTCAGAAACTCGAATGCTCGTTAACAGATCGATCGAATGAAAAAAAATTTCGTAAAGTAGTATTTTCGTACTCAGTTACGACCCTTAATTGATAATGCAGATTCATGACAAACAACATCGACTGAAGTTACTGTTAGCAACTTACCGACTTGATGGAGAACATGTTGATCAAAGGTCACGAAGGGCAGAATAACTGCGCAAATAAAATGACTACGTAAGATTCTGACAAGAAAACTTTCTGGCCGGTGGAGCAAAAACTAAATCGTCTGATGAAGCGTTATTCGAAAGTTCTCGTTTATATGGACTGCATTCAAGCGATGATTTGAGGGAAATCATGTCATTTCACTTAAGATCCGCTTGCATAACCCGGTATCCCCATTCATACCGGTTCCTGATTCCGCGGGTAAAAGAATGACACGTCAGCAATACGGAAGACGAACAAAAGCCAACAAGTGGCAATCTTCTCGCAGTTCTTGAAACTAATGAAGGAAAACGATATGTGCAGGGTTTTAACCAAGGAACTGCGATATTGCTGTGTACTGCTGATATGTATCGGTGTCTTATTTCTTTTACTGGCCGTGTTTCATCAAGCTTTTAGAATGTCCGTGATCGTGTACAGAAGGGTATGTCAATTAGAAATATATATCTGGCGGATAGTGCAGTGGTAATGGGGAATCCGGACTGCGCGATCACGTAAATAAACTCTCGGTGGAAAAACGCATAACATTAACTAGAAGATTTCTGTTAACTTAAAAGTATGAAAATAATTTATTCATCGCATCCGTTGCAAGTTGCATGTGTGTTTGCCCGATATCACCACAGCAGTGGACAGAAACAAGAAAGTCAAAATGAAAACAAAAATCCGGGTTATTTAAAATCAAATACGAGTACGAGGTACGAGTACAAACATCGAAAATAAAAAAACGGCAACAATATTCACCTTAAAAATCTGAAAAATCTTACAACTGATCAAACACAAAACTTCTATTTCGCCCAAAAAATTATAAAAATCTAGATCAGATTAATTTTGATGTTAATTTTACTTATCTAACACTTTTTGCGCCGCAGTTACGTTCTTGCCGACCGTTGGCGATTTCCGCCATAGACGAACCTTCTGAGTGCGTACGCGTATGTGTCCAAAGTGGTTTCGCCACCATTTTTGCAAAATGTCAGCCTGCCTAATTAGTACTTACTAATGTATTTATACGAGCTTCTTTATTAGTTTTCCTAGCAGTCCACGTATTTCTCGACAACAGACGTGTTAAACAACACTAGCCATTATTAAAAGTTCCCATTACACACAACGCATTCCCAACCTGTATTGTATTCACAATGTATTTATTATATTGACCGATAAGAAAGTAATTCGTGTAATTAATGAAAACTTAACTAGGCATTTCGAAAATATAGCTTAGGTCAAAATTCGAAGGAAATTGCAGCGTTTCTACGGATTTTACAGGTTCTCCCGTAGTTCAAAGTGAAACTGTACAGGCATGTTTTTTAAATATACACATGCTCTACCTGATCTGACACCACAGGTTGTTTACTTCCGATCGATCATGCAGTTCCGCATTAATGGGTACTGTTTTTACTCGCGACAGTCTTCAGATTTCCGCTCGGTGACCAACACAATTTCTGTCAATTCTGCAACGTGAGACATTAATGTTTGTGGGCGTGTCTGCCACTGCCAGCCAGTGTGAGAGGACATCATATTCAATCGTGCATAATGTAAAATTAATGACGCCTAATCCCAGAGGCAATGTATTAGACAACAGCACTTTGATGTAATTATGCTGGAAAATGAAAAATGTAAAAGCTGCAACGCTTGGACGCCATATCCCTAATGTCTCGAAAGTGCACCCGAGACAACAACACATACAACCAGAAATGCACCTGAAACCCAAGACACCCTAACCAATAATGGATGCTCTCTTTGTATTCTATCAAGAAAAACCGGGGCACATCTCCCGTCAATGTGTAATTACGCACATGACTGTAGATCCAGCCGGTTACACATGGACCCAGAATATAGGTTTACCGGACTAACACTCAACCCAAACCTGGAGATGACGGGTAATCGGCAGCTAGTTAATCCGCACGTCAAGTGCCATGATCAGAATGTAGCGGTCCCTATGGAACGCGGGCTGCAGGTTAAAGGCTGACAGCAGACAGGAAACCCTATCCGTCCGGAATCATTAGCATGGTCGAGCCGTCTTTTACATCCACCTATCGCGACAAGTTAAACCATTTCCGGTGTACAGGCACGCAACGCGCGAGTAACTGACGATCAGTGTGTTCTTGATTTCGCATTACACCGTCTAACCTTTCCTTGTACTGGATAATTTCTAAATTTGCTGCTACTTTACCAGCTTGCTGCTCGTTTGTTAACTATCTGTTCCGTTCATAGTATTGTTGTTGTATAGCGGTGTGCATTGTCGATGCAGTGCTGTCGTTAATCAAAGGTGATTAAGCAGCCAGTCAGCCAGAAAAGTGCACTAATGAAAAAGGAATTTTCCAAGTGATTGTGCATTTTGAAGGCTTTTATTCTCCGATTGGATAAGCGAGGCAGTGCAGAACAAGATTATAGATTCAAGTGTCAGAGGAGCGGCACTCACCGGCACCCAGGCGTATTATCGTCCAGAAATAATCCCAATCGCTGCCAGACATTTCCGCCTTTCCCGGCGTCCAGTTTACTCCGTCCTTGTTACAATCATTCTGAACCTTTCGAAAAAACGCTGAGCATCGTTTCTGCGTTTTTTTCGCATCACAAACTTGACCTTGACATTGCTCTTTCCATGCAACAACCTTCCGTGGCGGTTCTCTTACACTTTATCTGTAAACATGTTCTAAGCATTTTTATGAAAGGTCTGTGTGGAAAATTTTGATTTCTATGGAGAAAGGTCAGACACTGGTTGATCGTCTGCACGCCAGCGGTTATCTAAACAAAACGGAACAGGAGATTTTCGATGCGGCCTCCAAGCTGATCGAGAGTGAATTCTACGATTACTTTTTGGAAGCGGAACTCCAAGCGGCCACCGGCGAAAATGGGAGCGCACTGGCACTGGCCAGGGAGTTCCCTGTCCCGTACAAGATTGTAGCGACCGTTCTGCATGTGAGCATCTTTTTGTTGGGATTATTTGGGAATGGGATACTGCTGGTCGCGGCGTGCCGGTCTAAGAGCCTGCATACGCCGACGTATTATTACTTGGTAAGTAATTGCGTCTTTTGTCTTTTTTGTCGTTGTTGTAGGTTTCTTCTTTCGGAATGTTACCTAAATCTTCCTAGACAGAAAACGTATCCTGCACGTATGCAGAATACGTTCAGCGATTATAAGTGACTGTTTTGATAATTGATTAACGTGACATGATACCCAAACGGATACCGTTTCGAATGGTTTTCGTGTATCGTTTTTCCAAAGTATCATAGATGGATAGAGTTACCGCATAAGGTAGAAATGGTACTGCTCTGCCCAATGATCAGTTCATTGTTTACCCACAGTAAGCTGTGTAAACAACGACAAGCAAAATCGTCGCAGATTCACCTCTGCACAAGACTGTTTGAAAACTCTGTAAAATTAGTAAAAAGATAAAGACGAGTATACACTAGGTTGCTCTGTTTCTATTATTTCGAAAGGTAATGAGTTTTGAAGTATTCAGCAATCAGTAATATCTCTTTACCAAACCGATCGAATAACGCAAAAAGTTTGTACAACAAACTTTCTTATCTCTTTACACATTTTGAAGTGTTTTCATATTTAAATGTACGCCTGAATTTCTTTTACCGGTCTGTTTGCACAGCTTACTGCTGAATGCGCAAACGCTTGAAAATCCCGCCTTTATGAATGCGTCTCTTGTTTTGCACTGGAAAGAGCCGATAAAATATTTCTTTGATTTTTTTTCCATTTATAAGAAGCTACTGCATAGATTCGCAAAGTGATTACGTCAGCCGATAAAGTAAGGTAATGGAAACACTTTCCTTGTTTCGCATTGAGATTCATTAACACCACATGTCTTACGCAGTTCTATGCCGACACGCTGTGTAGAAGATTGCTATTCTTAATCCCGTAATGGTTTTCCTATCGATTGCAGGAATCTCATTAGCGCATACATTTAAAAATCCGTCATAATATAAATAACATTAACAATTAATTCGGTCCTGTGTACGCGGAAGAATGCCCCGCTCAGCTGTGTCACAGCATGGGCAAATCAATAATTAATTACATAGTGCATAAAATCCATTAAAAATGCAAAACGACGAATACAAAGTAGTGTCCTAATTTCTCTATCGGTACAAGCTGAATCATTTCGCTAATGGACGTGTCAAAACTGCATTACAGCAAAAATCTCATAACTCAGAACATAACTTTGGTTTGCATGTTTCTGTCGCTTGTAAACCTTATTTTTGAAATGGAAAATTTTTTTTTGAGGAGTACAAAACGCAGTACTTCTATGTACAGTGGACTGTGTATTTTAACTCAAATCAACACCGACATATTTGACGCATGTTGCGCTGGAAATAGAAGCACTTCTTGCAGTTCTTTCAGATTTTTACTCTTTTTGTCGCATTTCAGCAATAATCTGCGCATGAATCCGGAAAATCTTTAGTGTCATATAGAACAACAGACAGCCGTATTCCCAGGAGTGATTAATTAAAGCTTCATTTAGAAATCGATGGCTATTCAGAACAGTTTCTTGTACTCGTACTACAAGAGATCCAGGCCGAGGATATTCAAGTGTGTTATTGTAATTAAGGTCGCTTAAGTACCAGATGCGTTGCGCATAGGATATTCGATGATTGACCCTGTCTCAAGCGCTAAATGAATGTCAGCGTTAAACGGAAACAATGCCCAACCCACCGCCTAAACGTTTTTACTTGACCTGTATCATAATGTAACGTGCATCATTTTGTACCATATCGCCTGTATTCCCAGAAACGTGCCAGCTTTTAGCTGTTTGTACCCAGTTGTACAGAAACTTGAAAAAAGGTTATTGTTGAAATGGCTGTGTGAATAGGTGTCGTTGGCGTGTGCGGATCTCCTGGTGATATTCACCGCCATTCCCGAGGCGCTAATTGGCCACCACGTGGGCAAGCAGTGGCTGCTGGGTTCCGTGGAGTGCGCCCTCTTTATCTTCCTCAACTTTATGGGAATTAACGCCGGAAGTGTCAGGTTAGTGCTGATTACACGCTGTCCTATGAGTCTACTCAAGCGTAGCGTAACAATGAGATTTCGGCGAACAATCCGCTCCCAAACTAAAGCCTAACGACTATAACACATTCTGGACGCGGCGACACGAGAACGCCAAGTTTCACCGATATAATTAGCTTTATTGCTTTGATAACCAGAAAACGAGCAGTTACTACGATTTCCACAATGAAATGGTCATTGTCACTGTAAAAATGACTATTTTTGGAGATTTTGCTAATGCAGATAAACGTATAATGCGTTTCCGGGATGCGATGTAGAACAAACTTGACGTGTATCTAATTCTCACCATTACTACCATTACTTTGAACCGACCAAGAGCGAGAGGTTTACAAGCTTCTCCTCGTTGGTATCGTTATACTTCACATCGCTTTACTTGATCCTTGATGTGTTATTACTTGGTCTGACGTGCCGCGCGGCATCCAGATCAATAAGGATCAAGCCGATGTTAATCATAAGTCGGAACACAACATGTCCGAATGCGAGTCAAATGCATCCGGTGTAATTACGACGGAATCAGGACAAAAGCCTAGTAATTTCCACCGGAAAGACAAGACGACAGACCTACACCCAAATCACACTAAAACCGACCTACATTAACGTTTTTTTGCCCTTGACGTCGTTGAAACGTGATTGATGTTGATAACAATTCAAGTGACCTTTGTTTTGCAGTATCTTTACCTTCACGGTGGAGCGGTATATTGCTGTGTGTCATCCACTGTTGGCGTACCGGGTGTGTACACTACGCAGGACCAAGACGATCATCTTGTTCTCCTGGATTATGGTGCTGGGTTACTGTTGCCCTTGGCTGATGTTGACCGAAGTCCGACCGGATGTCCACTTGCCGGAGAGGAAGCAGTGTCATTTTCGCATGGATCGCCATTACTATCAGGTCAGTAGCGACTCATGATCATCGCATCAACTTCTTTTCTCTAATGTAAACGTGCATAAGCCATAATTAACTGCGCATTTCGCCTTATTCATCTTGCTGTTGTTTTGGTCTATGGGTGGTGGACTGATCCTGTGCGTACATTAGCATGGTTGATCATTTGGGTGGCATTGCGATCCAGAAGCCTTGATATCCCTTTTTAGCTAACTTAATCAAGAGTTCGTCATGCCGGCGTCAAACAGCTATACACTGTCCGCATGAAGCCCGCTACGTGGCACCTTTTTTAGTATTCATTCATGTTTCAGTTCGCTCGTAACAGAATCCGCGTATTTATCACGATTCCCTGCTTTGATCTTTCAGAAAGCATGACGTTCTTGTGTACTGTCTAGGCACTTCACGTATGTCGTACTTTCCTCATCACTCAGTTCTCCACGTCCTGTCCAGTTTTGATGTACCCACTTTTACTCCATTATCACCTACTTTTTGCGCGTCTCCGTTTATCGAAGAGCTGCTTTAAGTTTCAACGAAAAATCTGTCTCTTCCCGTTTTCCATTCATTTCAAAATGTTCTGTTCGCATCCGTTATGCTATGGCTATCACGTGAAAATGTCCATCGAAAGGCTAGATGTTCAAGCTTAGCTCTCACATTATAATATTTAGAGTGCATAATTATCAGGACGATTCCTCTCTGACATGACCAGAGTGCGATATATTGTTCGGTACGAATTCAGCAAGAACTAACAAAGCGTTACAATTAACTATGACCTTGGCGACATAACGAACCGAGAAGTCTAATTAGACTTTAATACGATACAGCGAAAAGCACACTGTTGCAATGCATTTAGAGAGCAAGAGAAGATGGAAGAATAAAGGGAATCTATGAGTCAAGGACTCAAGGACGCACATGCCATTAGTAATGTAGATGAGAACGTGATAGAATAATTTAGAGTAACAAGCAGCGCAAAGCAGTTAGACCATCATTAGCTCCCACGCAATGACCATATTCCTGTAACAATAACATTGATCTATCATTCCAGCCCTTCTTCATCGCTGATCTAACCTTTTTCTACCTTCTCCCGCTCTTCACCGCCCTCTTTGCCTACATCAAAATCGCCCTGGTGATCCGGCAGCGACGGGCCATGCCGCTGCGGAAATCCCCCAACAACAGTGTCGGGCAGGGTCTCGCGGACAACGAAGTTGAGCGCTTTACGGCCGTCGAGGCCGATGTGGAGAGTGTCATCAGCGTCGGCAAGTCCAACTCCACCGGCAAACTAATCAAAGCTCGGATAACCCAGGAACTGCGACGTCAAGGCAACGCATCGGCGGTAAGCTGAACATGCAATGAGCGGATTGACTTACCTCCTAGGATTAGTGCCCAGTTATTGGACGTCAGTCGGTAGACAGATGAAACCTGACAAATAACACCTTTGTCCTTTGGCGACATAGTTTTAGAGTGTAATTTACCTAGCATACCGTAACTGCATATTTGCAGAAACAGATAAAGGTCAACAATGCTAAACTGTCAAGAACGTTTTAGAGTGTACAGCCATGCATGTAACACTCTTCTTGCACGTATACAGCTTAATACCCGAACTGTTTCTTTATACAGCTGATCAACCAATGACAACTATACATCCTGTACATACAAACGAACGCAGTCAACAACAGTGCTGTAAACATGACAGTGTCCATAATTATTAACTTTATGCTGCTGTAGGTGCCGAAGATGTTGGTAGTGGTGGTAATCTTATTCGCCATCTCGTGGTTGCCCTTCCGTTTGATCCTCGTGTACAATTCCTTTGTGGTGGACGCCTGGCTGAATCTGTGGTTCTTGTTCTTCGCCAAAACTCTCATTTACCTCAACTGCGCCATCAATCCCATTTTGTACAATATTATGAGCCATCGCTTCCGCTTTGCCGTCCGCAAGACCCTCTGCTGCCAGTCAGGTAAATTGTTAACCTTCAACATTTTATGAATGCTGAATTAAGAAATTTTTGCGCATGATGTCATCGTTTACCGAAAAAATGCAGATTACCGTTGGTTTGGTTCAACAGCACTTTATGCATCTGTGCAGATGTTTTCTCATTTGCCGTATTATGCATCTGTAGTCATTTCGATGGCTGAAAACTATACTTACATTATCCATACAAATTTACAAAGTTTATTTCAACATGCTGTTGATACGTGTGCAGATGTTGAACAAACTTTTTTTACTATACGTCTAATTGCTACTTCAGAAATACAATTCAGCCTCGTAGACTTTTGAATGAGGGATCATTGGTTGATATAGAGAGATGCGGGTTATGCCGGGATTTATGAATACTTGTTTACGCATCACAGGGCTTTCCCAGACGGTACGACACGCCCCTAATGGCATAAGCATCTTGCTGACGTTCTGAGTAACTTAAACGGCTGGCAAATGCCACGCAGACTTACAAACAACAACAAGTGCTCTTGCGTGATGGAGACTATCTCATTAATTCCGCTCTGGGACGGCGCGACTAGCACGCACCGTCTCCAGTGCAGCTCGCAACGCGACGCACTGCGCCCTCTAAGCGAATCCCGTCGTGATTTTCTTAAGTCTGGACGACGATGCAGCATTCCATTAATATCGATAACGGTCACCTTTATTTGTGTGTTTTTGCAAGAAGCTAAGAGAAAAGGTCATCGTACCTATTGATGAAACTTAGCGCTATCTTGTTAAAATCACGACAATCACTTTGGATAAAAAAATACCGTCATGTGAGCAATATATAAAAAGAGTCAGTTACACAGTAATCTAGTTAGCTTGTAAGTCAATTGTTAAAAGAATTGCATGTATTCACATGCGGTGTAGTTTTGCTAATTATCGACGAACAAGCGGCGATCGCAGATACTCACCGCTTCCGATTTGTGTTACCAGTAGTCTGTTACTTTAGCTGCTGTTGTGAGCAATGCGACATCCGCTATTGGGAGATCTACTAATTACGTAGAGCTGTAGTCCGAACGTAATCTGAACGTTAAAGGAGAAGAGAACGATTCTGGATATTTCTTCAAGGGCCTTTTATTAGCAAGCGCCCTGATTATTAGCAGAGCCTTTTGGTGGTATCATTAGTGTTAACATTAATATCGATGCCACTAAATCAATGCAGATTCCACTAGAATGAGTAAATTATTAGACGCTAATGAACGTTTCCTGGGTAGTTTCATTAGCCGTTGCTCCTTCGTACGCATGAACGTGTCCCGGTAATTATCATTACCGCAGCTATTAAGCGTTGCTTCGGCTTTCGCTAATGAAAGTTTTCATCAACACTGCCATTTATGTATACCGTGACCGCAGCGCACGTTCGCTTAACGACATCCAATGACGTTCGTCTCCCCTTTACTGTAGATGATGCTGCCAAAGACATGTCTCGCCGGACATCTTTCTGTCGGCCGCTGGCGCCCTCCCCCAGCCTCCAGTGGATCCAGATGCACCTGGCCATGCCCCATCACCGGCAACGGCTGCCGCCGCGCACCCGCAGTCTAGTCCGCACGCGGGCACAGTCCCGTTACCGCTCCCCGTGGTCCGTGTCACGGCAGGCTTCCATCACGCTCAGCGTCAGCAACAACAGCAGTTTCCGCTCGCTGGCCGCCAGCGATACCGGAAATGTCAGACAGATGTTCCGATTTAATAAGCCCATCCGGCATATTGATAGCGAGTCCATTCTGTCGTCGCACGCAGCCAGTACCTGTCGGGGTTTTGTGTATTAAAAGGCTGCTTTCGGCCTATGGCTGTAGACTGTAGTGATTGCTTTTTGGTTCATATGGTTGTTGTCTTTTTATTAAATACATATCTGGAGAGTTTTGATTAGTCGGTTGTGCACAAATTTCTTGTTTCACATAACTGCGGTTTTCCTTTCAGCCGAATCCAGCTCGTAATCTCACTATATTAAGCGCCGTATGTCCGTCCGTGCGTGTGTGTGTGTGTCTGCCACGACCGCGCCTCCAAGACGTTGTGATTCGTTCAGCCAGTTCGCTTTTCAAATCTGTTGAACCAGCTGAACCAAGCTCTGCCGCTCACCAGTTTTTACACAGTGTTTCTGTTTCTCTGGTGCACTGTTTTTTAAAAACTATTCTGGTTTAAATATCAGCTAAAAAACGAAAAAACTGTGGTATGGTACAAATGTTTTTGAGTCCTGAGTTAGGTACTACGGTTTGCGGACCTTTAGTCTGGTAGATAAGTATGCCAGTCTTTAGTTTGGCACTAAAGTTTGTGGATCTTTAGTCCGGTATACAGGGTTGTGATACCAGGGTTAGGTACTAAGGTTTGTGGACCTTTAGCCTGGTAAAAAGGTTTCCGAGTCCTTGGTAAGGTGACTAAGGTTTGCCAAACTTTAGCTACCAAGGTTTGCTAAACTCTGCGACTTGAGTTTCGCCAAACAATAGTAACTAAGGTTTGGCAAACGTTCGTTGAGCCATTTGTCTGTTTTTTATTTTTCTGCCCCGAACGTTGTTTTGCTAGAGCAACCAGCTGGAAAATGTTCAGCCATCGTGGGACGCTTTCAATGGTTGAACAGCCTCTGGATATATGCCGCCTAAGTTCTGCTCAGTATCACTTCTGCCTGTTCGGTTGTAGTTCAATTAGTTCACTTCGTCAGGCTGTAATGTTGGCATGCTAAGTTTGTTAACCAGATACAAAGGTCTGCCACCCCTTAGTTAGGTACAACGGTTCTGGAAAGGTGTCTTAGGACAAAAGGTTTCTGAAACTTAGCACCAAGTCTTTGCATCTTTTGATAGTTGCCTACCTTCCCTGAATGACTTCGCTTTAAGCGTGGTTCTATTGCCTTCCGTTGTCACCGGCAAGCCATGTGGCACTGCCGTGAAAATTAGGTAAAGCTTGAAAATCCACCAAAATACTTCAGCATGAACTCAGCATAAATTAAGTACTGATTTAGATTGATCAGAGCAGCAGCACGACACCTTGCTCTTCTTTTGCTTCTACTAATGCCTTTGCACCGTCTGGGATAATAATATCAATCAACCGCACTGCGTCTGCGTGCAGTTCACAGACATTTCGG
>JAQGAU010003045.1:0-14015 GCA_034698045.1 Paramacrobiotus richtersi
AGAAAGCGTAAAATTCAGAGAGTCTTATGATACCAAACGATCGTAACTTTCTTGCTGCTGAAGAGTATCCCAGGTTCATTACAGTAGAATGGAACACCTAGCATCACAGCATGTCATGCTGTTATGAGTGTTATCCATGCTACTTCGAAATACCTCTGCCATTCTTTAGCAGCAATACAGTCACGATCCTTTGGTATCATAATAAACTCTACATTTTTAGCTTTCTTTTGCTTCATTGTATGAAAATTTTGGTGGACAACAGAAGAAATGGCAGCGGACTGATGTGGCGCATGTTTTCAACAGAAAAAGCGCAACAGCGAGCGTGGAGTTGCTGAGATTGGTTAGGGGCCCCCGCACATTTTCACGCCGGGCGGCAGCGCGCAATACCGCCAGTGCCAACGGGGCTCTTGAAAAATTTATTTTTCAGTTTCCATACGTACGTGGCTGTACGGAAAGCGGAGGCAGAAATTGAAACAGAAATAAACTGACACCAGCCCAGTTTTGACCAAACTTTAATTCATGAGGAGTGGTCCCCCGAACCATGATCAGCATAATTTTGTGGTTCTTTTGGTATCTTCCATGTACTTAGACAACAATTAGTTGTCAAGATACAGGCAGCCAAACATGGCATGCTCAGTATCGTCTTCAAGGAGCAAATTTGCTTCCGCTCCGTCAGGCCTTGCGCCCTGCAGATGGCGCCTGCTGAGGCAACTCTCCAATTCAACTGTTAAAAAAATCGCAGCTTACCGACAACTTTCCGCAGAAACTGGCGCTTTTGCGGATGGACAATCTGGTCCAGGCATGTTTCAAATTTGCGAAAAATCTGCACGTATCGCAGATACAGTCCCGCCAATACCTCAAAGATCAGCCGTGGCTCCTGCAACGAGGGTAAAATGTCAGGGAACACCCACTTCCGGTCAGCAATGAAACATACGCTGGTGATGCGGAAAGCACCTCTTTCTTCATACGCTGGTACAGATCAGCCAAATCCTCGCTCAACAAGGCGTCCAACTCCAGATGAGCTTGTCGCCATAATTCCTGATAATATCTGGAATGAAGAAGGTAATTTTCTTATCATTTGGATATTTGTGAATTTTCGGATCAGCAGAAACTTACACGTGCGACATTTCTGGATTTTGTGTATTTCGCAGGTATCAGACTCCAGAAGTGTGAAATTAATACGATTTACAGTAGCAGGACTTAACCAAAATCTTACTACAAGTGGATAAAAAATCGCTGTTTCTATGGAATTTTATTAGCGACTCGTCAAAACTTCAATAATAATATGTCACTTTTAATGAACACTTCGCCTCGCTAGGCGTCGCGAATTCCAGCAAAAAAATACGTAAGTTCAGAATCGAAAGCTTGTGTTTACTTTAATGTTTTCCTCTTCGTCAGCACTTTACAACAGAAATCAACATTTACCACAAATTCATAATAGCATAATTAAATCTACTGATAAGTAACAAATAACTTGTTACAAGTTACATAAAAATCAACGAAAATCGGAAAAACATAATGCAACAAGTTATAATAAAATCACAAATGGAACAATAACGAAAACTCCAGCAAAAATTCCGTAATTCATTTAAACATGCCCAAACTGGCTTTAACCTTCTCCATTTCGCTGAGGAAGGCGTAGAATTTGGGAATCGTCATTTCCACTTGGACTGTCTGCGTGGATGTCTGCGCGGAATCCGCTGATCCCACCGTACTCGGGATGCCTGTTTCCACGTTCATCTTCACCTGCACGAAGGTCTGTCCCACTTGGGCGGCTTCACTGGACGATGTCGTCACGCCGATACGCCATTCTTCAATGAGAAATTAGCATAAATGTTGATCAAAGGCAAAATAGCAAGAATACACTGAAACCGTAAACACGCACCGACGTCTTTCAATCCGTTGAAAACGATAGGCGGCTGATTTGGAGAGGATTTCGACTGCACTTCGGGCATGTTGTGAAAAGTTTGAGATATTCTGTGGCTAAATTGTGCAGACTGTAGTCGAAAACACAAGACTCACAAGAGCGCGCAAAATAACAACTAACTATAACAAAATTAATATTCAAAACTCGAAGCACAAAGTGACAAAAATTAAAAGAATTCTGTGATGAGCGTTGGAAATTCCATTAACTGCCCACACAACCTGGAAAGCAATCAGTGGAATTCCACAACGTCTGCCTGTGCATCTCGCTTCCGCCCTCGGGCGTTGGGATCGCAGTCATGAAACCAACCCTGCGCCAAATGGAATGAAATTTGTGGATTTCCGGCCACGCTGTTTAATGTTTATCGATCATTTCATTTGCTTCGAAATTTTGCAGTGCTGAGTTCTTCGCATAGTACGTGACCGGTTTTTCGAAAATTTCAGAAGTATCCTTTCGTTATCCTCTCTTCCGCCGTTTTTTAATTCGAAGACAGTGTTTTTCTATCCTTTAATCATGGCGCCTCATCAAGACGGCAGTAGGCAGGGCGGTGAAAGCCCTGTTCAAATGGTGCAGCTTACTCCATTGGTATGCGAAAGTTTCTGCGATCATAGTTGAATCCTTCGCGAAGATGATACCGGAATTTGTCGCTTGATAGGTTGTGATGCAAATTATTAAGCAATGCGAGGAGCAGCGTACTCTCGGAGAGCATGCCGAGGGATTTCTTTGTGGATTATTGGAGGAAGGAGGAAAATTGGAGCTGACGTATGCGTATCCGTCGCTGCGCGAAGGCAATGAGCAGGAAATGGAAGGTATTGCTTTGTTCGAAAATTATGAGGATATGTATGTCCTGTAGAAAATTGTTTGAAGAGGAGTGTCTTCGATTTGTTCTCGCATAGCGTAATCGAAAGATGTTTTCGCAGTCACTTTTCAAGCGGGTCCTAGTAAGCTGATAACTGCGCATGGGTTGTTTATCTGTAAATTGTTGCACTCTGCAAATTGCACTGTACAGGGAAAATGGCAGAAATGGAAGCGCGTAAACCATGTTAATAATCAGGTTGAGAAATCAATCGAGTTTTCTGTGTTAGACCGTTCATGGATCGCTTTCTTTACTCTAATAGTTTCCCAAAGTTATTTAATTTGTAGTTTATTTGTTACTGCACGTGTGCTAAAAATTCTGGAAAATGTATCATAACGCAGTTGGTAACTTTACAGAATACAGCGAGGAAATGACGAAACGCCTGCGACAAGTCAACGTGGACAATTTGGTTGTTGGATGGTACAAGAGCGCCGTGTTTGGATCATTTTTCACACGGGATGTTTTTGAATCTCAGTATTCGTATCAGTCAGCTGTGGAGGAGTCAGTGGTGTTGATATACGGTAATCAAGAATAATTTTGCCTACTAACAGTGTTTTCAGGAAAGAATTTTTCACCCTGTTTGCCTAATTATTCAGATCCGGTGCGAACTGCTCAAGGTTTGCTGACTTTGAAAGCGTTTCGTTTGGGTGCCGAAATGATGCGTGTCGTCAAGAAAGATGGGCTGGAATTCTCTATGGACAGGTAAATGTAACATTCGCAATAATTCATCATAATTCAGAAAGAAAATTAATTATGCCATTTTAATGTGTTAATTCGTGTTTTTGTATGATCACGCATTGTTTTGGTATTTCAGTGAATTTGTGCATTTCAGTTCAATTACCGGCTAACTGGTTTTATGTAGAACTTATGAAAAAAATGTTACCAATAATCGCGTGGATATGTTTATGTAGTCCGCTTAGTCAAGTTCCCTGTTCGGGCAGCCTGACAGTGATTTTCGTATTAATTTTAGTGTGCGCCGTTCGAAAATCACAGTGGACAGTTTATTCGAGGAAGTCCCGATTCAGATCAAGAACAGCCACTTCACCAACGCTGCACTGAGTGAACTGGACCTGATCGCTCCATCGCCCAATAAGCGTCCCTTCCTTGACTTGTCCACGAAGTATGGCAAAGCGCATTTATTTAGTCAATTACAAGAGGCTGAAATGTATATTAATGTGCTTAGCGCAGTCATATTAACGGTACTATACGGATGTAGATAATTTTTTGTGGTTTTTATGATATTTTTTAATTTTTGTGTGCTAATCAACGTCATAACTTTTGAAAAATTTCGGTGGAAAATTTCATGCCTGTTGAAAATTGAGTGAAGAAATTCGACCTGGAGTTTTCTTGGGCAAGCTGACGTCGATATGCTCACGCTTGGATTTGTCAGGATAACTTTTCATGCTTTCCTTCTTACAGTTCCACCCTGGAAAAGAACGTCAGTCTGTTGTTGGAAGGTGTGGATCGTCTGTTGCAGGAGAACTCCAAACTGACGGCCCATCAAAAACGCACGCAACGACAGGAACAGGATCGTCGACGGATTATTGCGCGAAAGGTACGTTTATCCTGAAACTGTTCTCGAATAATCAGTTGGAAATATATCAGTAACCATTTCTTTAGTATTTTGATTTTGGTAGTATCGTTTTATTCGTATTAAAATGAACAGAAAGCATCAACACATTATCGTGTAATTATTTAAACATTTTTTGAGTACTTCTGAATCTTTGTGACGTTTAAATTTAAAACGGTTACGGTAGTGAAGTTCTGTCAATATTGAAACAGCCTACTTGAATTACTGTGGTATCACAGAAAATCGTGTTCGTGATGTATTACGTCATGAAGATGACTTAATCTGGATAATTTCCTTATTTTTTATTCAGTAAATTTTTTTTGGAATTAATTTTCTTTAAATATCCGGATGTTTTATCTTTATATAGTATCGTGTACATTTCCTGATTAATTTTGTAGAATCAACAACGCCAGGTCAAGGGCGAGCCACCGCTGACCGAGGAGGAAATCAGTCAGATGTTCCGTTCCCTGCCCGAGCCGCCGCGAGCGGATATCATTTTGTCGGCGGCACAGGTTGGCCAGTACTGCGACCGCATCGGCCAGTTCTCGTCGCAGAGCTTGAGCAAAATGCAGATTGCCGAAGCGCTGCAGGGCAAACTGAAAGACAGCTCCGCCGCTTTCTTATCCGCTTTACACAAGGAAGCGCAGCAGTGAATGTTGTAATGTTTTTTTGAATTAGTATCTATTCTGGCTGGAATTGTTAATTAATTTCTATCGTTATAGAAGAGTTTTCATGCGGATTCACGATTGCCTGCTTTCTTTTCCTGTTGATTGCGATGTTGCAACCGTAGCGAATTACATCATCCGTTATAAAGCGTGTGAATGCCGTATCGGTTCAGAATCATAATTATTATGAGGAATAAAATGAACGAAAATCATACCGAAGGAAAATCAAATTAACGACTCATGATTAGTCGACAAATTCAGGCTGCATACATTCAAATTGCTTGTCGTTCTTTTTATTCGTATTAACTTTAATTAACTATGCGGTGGTGGTTGTATACCTGTCTAAATTTGGATGGTGTTATCAGATACAAACAGCGAATCTGCGTAATCAGCGCTATTACATAATGTGACGCCATTTGGCACCCTTCGGCTCACCATGAATGCTGTCATAACAAAGTCTGTGCACGAAGAACATGCCCGAACTGGCTGCCAGCTTGAACCGGATTCCGATTCTGGAACCTTCACTTCTCAAGTTTTCCGTGCGAATCCGTTGCAGGTTGCAACGTCTGTTGATTAGGAAGGTGTTTTAAAGTTTTTCCCCCAAAATGTTAACCGATGAATGATTTACCGAAGAACTTTCCAGATTTCTCTGTCCACTGAGTGATTTATTGTTGTACAACAATGGCACCCAACAAAAATTCATCACATCACCTGCAGAACGGCCTGGATGATGAAGAGGACTCGGAGGATGACATCCGCTCCATCCATTCGGGTACGCCCAGTCCCGACCGTGAAATGATGACACTGCAGCGTCTCCACGGACTGGCGTACCCGCCGTTGTACACCTCGTCCCCGTGGCGGCGGGCCTTCGATTTCGACCGAAAACTGGCTGTGTTTTATCAGCTGGATGATTTTTGTGACAAGTGGCCACGCGTTACCCGCTGTCTGCGGCTGATGGAGGTGCCGGAGGTGGGGATCAAGGCCGAGTTGATGGTGCGGGCTATTCAGGAGGAGCCGTTGCATCCGCTGTGGATTCCCTTCTTTCTGGATGACGGCTGGGTGGTCCGCGGCTGGAAGGATGTCAGTATGCTCACGGACTTTTTGGAGTATATGGAACCCGTTAAGGTGCGGGAACAGGAGGCCGCCTGGTCGACGCTGGTGCAGAGTCCTGAGGGAAACTGGATTGGTGAGAGAAATCATAGTTTTGACAGTGATCTGATTCAGTGACGTCGTATTAATTACGATAATTACATGGGAACCGGTTTCTTGTCAACACGGCTTGGAAACCGATAAATTAAAATATTACAAATTATCGATTCTTGTTGTATGTAAAAAATCGCAGTAAATAGTTCCCTTTATTGAGTCGGAAGTTCAGAATTGTTGACAAATTTTGTTTAATTATTTAAATTAATTTTCGTTGTTTCTGGGCGTTTTTTCGATTGCTTGCGCTCTGAATAAGATGTAAGTAGATATCTGGTTAGTCGGAAAAAATTTCATATGCATTTTTAGTTCTACTCCTGAATCCTTCCTTGCATTGAGCAGCGTCGATGCAACAGATTCGGTGCCGAGATTTCCTACGATGTGTGCGTTTAGAACTCTTCTGTGGCTTTTCGTTGCGAACTGATCATTAAATTCGAAACATAAACGAATAATTTTGCCATAATCTGCAGAAAAGCATCCTATTAAATACTGCGTTCTTCGCAAACTGTTAAGCATACACAAATCATTGTGCTGTAAGTTTGATACAGGCTTGTTACAAGAACTGCATTCATTTTCAGATCGTGCAAATCTCCCCGTCGTTCCTGTCGAAGCACAGCCACCGCCCGTGTTGGTCAACGGTGCGGAAGAAGTGAATGGTGAACCGTCTGTGAATGAGGCCGCCGATCGCGTCCCTGTGATAGTGGAACGTGTGGAGGCCGAGATTCGGGTGCCTGTACAGCTACATCCCGCAGCGATTCCCCGGATCCAGTATCCTGTTGGTCAACAAGTGCTTATCTTACCACGCGCCCTGGGCGTTCCGGCTGATATTGTCTCCAGTAAGGGCCCCTTTTTGATTGGATAATCTAGTCAATATTTGTGTTATTGTCAGTACTTATTTAATTTACAAATATAATTAAAATATTTATTACGCACGGTATTTTTGTTATTTTTCAAATATTTATTACACACGGTATTTTTCTCATTTTTTTAAATATTTATTACACAAGATATTTCTGTTATTTTCTGATTATTATCATTATTTTTTTATAACCATACTTTTTTAGTGTTTTTCATTTTATTAATATGAAGTATTAGACCGGGCGCTTTTAGCGGTTACCGCTGGGAGATTTGTGATTTATTTGTGGAATTGATGGTAGCATATTTGAGATGGGGAAGTTTAGTTGGAAAATTTGAAGTTTTATTATTAGATGAAAATGGATAGTTGTAAACAGTCCACAGCATTCTCGGAAACGCATTTTGTGGTGAATGTTAAAAAATGCATAGCACGTAATTTATCTGTAAACTTATCAGCGTCAGTTTTCTGGATTGATGTAATGCGTTCCCTGTGGTCAGCGGAGTCAGCGAGCACGTGAACACTTCGTGCAAACCAGCCAGCTCTTTGTAAAATCTTCCGGCGCGCTTTGATGTGTGCCGCCACTTTCGCCATCACGCTGCATGTTCCAGCAATCCCTTTAGTTGCTTACAAATCTGCGTTGCGTGTGCAAAGAATATATTGATTGAGAATTTTCAACCAGATTTTCTGGATAGGCATTATGATGTCCATGAAAATAGTCTTAACGAGAGTTTTTTAGAACGTGAACACCTGCTTCCGGGTCTGCGTGCCACATCTCTGCCCTGCTCAAGCCGCGTGTCACCCATGACTCGTCCCATTGTTACCGATAGAAATCCCTTGATTGTGGTGGAATCTCAGATCCCGGCTGCCATTGTAACGGTGGATAATCACCAGGATATCGTGGAATCTCACATCCCCATGGCGTCACTCAACGGCGAGGAGGACGACGACGAGATCCTCAACCATGACGAATCGGACGTGTTGGTCGATGTCGACGGATCGGAGAGCGAGGCCGGCGTCGATGAACCGCGGGAGAATGATGTGAAGGATTCTGGCGCAGCCGCTGATGAACCTGTTAAAAACCACGTTGATCATCAGGTGGATACTCCAGAAACCCCTGTTGGTCATCTGGAGACTCCAGAAACTCCGGTTGATGGTCTGGACACTCCCGAGACACCTTCTGATCAGTCGGAAGTGGAAGAGATCGATCTGGTATCAATTCCTGAGATCATGGCACCTGCGGTGGTGGAAGTTGTACCGTCGCCACAGAAGGGACTGGATGAAACGGTTGGGGAGAGCGTGACGGATGGACAGGAAGTAGCGCCTGAAAATTTATCTTGTTGTGTGTGTGGGACCACTTTGAAGCACCGGAATTTGAACCGACATTTGAAGTCTAAGGCCCACTTGCTGAAGGTGTCGCTGTCGGGGAAGAAGGATACCATGAAGAAATCGCGGGTGGAGAAGGGTGTGGACGGGAACAGCGAGAAGGGACCCGAAAAGGCCGTGGTGGATGATGAAATGCGGAATCATTTGGATCTGGGTGAGTTGATGTAGGGGGTGGTTTTTCGTAATCGGGAGTTTTTTTTTGCATTATAACATTCCAGTATCCATCCGTTGGGGAAGAATTTTTGTATACGTTGGGGCAGATTTCAGGTTGCACAGTTGTTCGGAAATTGTGTTTTATTTTCTGTATAATTTTTTTATGTAGTCATTCTTTCTGGCGTTAATCGTTTTATCTCTTGAAGTTTACCTTTGCTGGAATATTGTCCACATAGCTGAAGTATAAGAGGCATCATAATCTGTTTTAGCTGTGACTGAAGGTGAAATTTCATTGTAATTGTGTAAATCTAGTTCAAGCGTTTTGAAAGATTCAACTGCATTCACGATATCCAGCATCCAGCGAATTGATTCTGGTCGAAAATATTGGCGTAGCGTAGTATGCCGATCGCTTTTTTGGGACATTCGGTTCATTTACCTGTACGGTCGATTTTCCATCTGAGAACAAGAACTGCATGATAGTTTCCGCGGATTTCATTAATGTAATTTATGCGAATTTTGAACAAATTCTCGTTAATCTCGTCGTGTTTAATCGATTGTGATAGGATTTTTTGTTTGATACTGTATAAATAATGTATTTCTTAATAAAGTCCGATGTTATTAGAGCGAAATTTGGATATCACACCGCCGGTCAACTTATCCGCCATGTATGTGATGGGGACGCCGGAGGCCAGTGAAGGGACATCCGGCGTCGAGCGGACTCCCCCACCGGAAGGGACGGCCCCCAAGCGAAGGGGGCGGCAGAGTGCGGTGCGGAAGGTGTCGACTGGTGAAACGGCCAAGCAGACGGGTGCGTTTATTATTTTCTTATTTATGATTGATTTTGTTGACTTGTTCTCCGTTGGTGGAGGATATAAGAAACGCATAACCCAGAACTGTTATCAATGTCACAATAAATAAAATAATTATAAAATAATATTTTTACTTATTATTTATTGTGTCAACATTATTTCTGGGCTGTTGCCGGATAAAAAATGATTATAAAATCATAATAAATCTGAAAAATTGGGAATCTAAAATTATAAATTAAAAAAATAGAAATTATGAATTAAAAAACAAATCTATAAAATGAACATAAACAAAATTATAAATAAATTTTTAAAATAAAAATTATAAATCTGTAGAATTGGGAAAATGACTGAATTCTGTATGTAGTTTGATACTGCTGATTGTTATAGTAGAAGAACAAAATTCTTTAAATTAATATGACTAGTTTATTATGAGCAGTATTTTCCGGATTTGTTTCTTTCATGGTAATTTTACCAGGTGGCCAGACTAAGCGGAAGGGACGGGGATTGTGGGATAGGAAGGCGAAGCGTTCGCGAAACACGGCTGAAAAATTGGACAATTTGCTCAGTAACACCATGAACACACCAAACACCCCGGACACAACAGTGCCCAATCTGGCCCATGTTTCACCGGAAATTGAACCACGTCCGCGTGCTACACGGACAAAATCTCCGTCGGCTGGTAGTAGTGAAGGTCAGTACGAGTGAGATGTTGTAAGATAAAATAGCCGTCGAGTAGCTTCTGAAAACCGATATATATGTATTTGGATAATAAAGTAAGGAATTGTAGAAGAAATCTGAATTGCAAGAAATTTTTGAAGGCTAAAATTATCAGAAACTAGAATTATTATTGAAAAATTAATTAATTAAAATTATTAAAAAATTAATTAATTAGAAATATTAATTAATTAAAAACATTAAAAAATTATTAAAATAGCAGAAACGAAGTTGATTGATTTCCCCGGTAAAAATGGCGAGAAAGAAGGCAAGCCAGATAATCTGCTAAGACGTAGATTTTTGTAATATTGTGACGCTTTGCGAGGAATACCGATTGCGACGTTTATTGAGTGATTCATGAAAAGGACTTACAAATTGAAACAACTAGTGATTTTGCAGTGAACGGTGTACATTTAATAACCGTTACATACGTTGATCAGCATGCATTTGCAGTGGCTGCTGATGTGGTGAAAAAGGGGAAACGACCGCGTGTGACGGATCCAGGTGTTAAATTAACCACCCGCCGGAGCGCCAAAGCCAGATCTCCCATAGTGCGCGGGACTGTCGAAATGGAGGAACCGGAAGCGATTTTACCAAGTACGTCTGACAGCATTAGAAAAGATACCTTTTTTCAAAAATATTTATTTATCTTACTTGTTTAGCGATAACTTGGTTATCACTTAAGTTTTTCGGTTTCTTTTTTTGTTTTCTTATTGCTGGATGACTGGTAGTTATTGTTTTATTAAAGTTTTATTGAATCAGTTTTTTTATTTGATCTCATGAAGATTTGGAAAATAAGGAGAATTGTGAATTTCTTAATGAGATGCATTTTGAATATGGTTACAAATCGGAAACAGAGCGGCTAATTTCATTCAAAAAATTCATTTAATTCTTTATTCTGCAGAAAACACCCGCCGGCGGAAGATTGCTCCGGCACTGACAGCAGCCAGTACTGCTGGTGCACATCAGAGTCCAGGGATCTCGAGCGGAAATACCGGTAAAACGTGTTTTTTTGGAGACATAGTTGAAAGTTTCATTTTTTATAGGAAAGATGTTTCAGAGTTCGAAGCGTTGCGAAATGTGTTGTTTGCTGTTACTCATTGACGCTAAAAGTTATCAACGATTGGAACTAGTTTTTTGAAAATAAATTTTAATTGTTGAGAATTGTCAATTGTAAAAAATTTTAGAAAAAATTTTGAAAGAAATTGACTTGAAATTTGAAATTTTTGAAAAAATTTGAAAAGAATTTTGAATTTTGAGAATTTCAAATTTGATTGTTAAGAATTTTAAATTGAGCATTTTGAATTTTAAAACATTTTAGAAAACATTTTGAAAGAAACTGAAGTGAAATTTGAAATTTGTGAAAAAAATTTGAAAAGAATTTTAAATTTAAATTGAGAATTTTTGTACCCGAACTTAACCGTTCTTCATCAGCTGAATAGTAGTAGTGTTATTATAGCACTGTGTCATACTGCTGTATCAGATCGTTAAACTCGTGATTTCGAAATGAATCTTGTGGGTAAATCGGGTGTTTTGCAGTGCTGTCGGTGACGACGGAGGCGTTGAACATGGCCGATGGGCCGTCCAAAAAGGTGCGCAAACAACGCAAACGCGCACCCACGGGACTCCGCTCGGCTAAGGAGGCGCTGGAGGTGGAGAAGAAGAAGACCATGAAGTCTAAGAAGCGGAATGACAGGGGCAAAGCTGTGGCTGCTCCTGGTACAGGTAGTTACTTGAGACTTTGGTTAAACTGAGGTTTAAGGAATATTTTGTAAATTTTTCGGTAAAATTACAGTAGGTCGGTTGGTTAGTTCTATTCCTTTCCGGTAGACTGAAAAGATTACGTTTTAACATAAATTTGATTGAAAATGTGTTTAAACTGACAAATATGTGTCGAGTGTCCTTACTGGGTGGATCTAGTCTGAACCTATCAGGGAAAATGTTTCTAAGGAATATTTTGGGTAATTTTTAACGAAATTTACAGTAGGTCGGTTGGGTTAGTTTCAGTTTCCATTAGACTGAAAAAGATTGTGTTTTAACTTGGATTTGATGGAAAACGTTTGTAAACTGACAAATATGTGTCGAGTGTCCTAACTTGGTGGATCCGGTCTGAACCAATCACGAAAGATGTTTTTAAGGAATATTTGGGGCAATTTTTAACGAAATTTACAGTAGGTCGGTTGGGTTAGGTTCCGTCCATTAGATTGAATGGAAAACGTTTTTAAACTGAAAAATATGCGAACGCGTGTTCTTTGTTGGTGAACATATCACGAAAGATGTTTTTCAAGAATATTTGGGTATTTTTTAACGAAATTTGCATTAGGGTTTGGGTTTAGTTTTTAGTTCCATTAGACTGAAAAAGATTGTGTTTTAACTTGAATTCGATGGAAAACTACCTTTTTTTCGTAGCCGAAGCCAGCGTCTCCTACTTGGCCGGGGACGAGTCAGGATTAGTGTGTCCAAAGTGTGATCAGGCGTTTAAGTTGGGCGCTGACATGGATCAGCACATGCGCGACATCCACCACCTCAATCTGGAGAGCCCGCAGCGGACCGTGTCCAGTGGGGCGGATGATGAGCTAATGTGTCAGATTTGCACCAAATTCATCCCGAAAACCAAGTCAGCCAAGCACGCCTCGGACTGTATTCTGAAGAAGGTGGCACGGAAAATTAAAGACTTTAAGAAGGGCAAATGACCCCGTTGCGGACACGTAAATTCAAAATGTTGGCTACGCATTACTGATAAACTTTACTGACTTTTTTCCTCTTTTTGGAATGCACATTTCTCTTCTTTTTTTCGTATTTGGCTACGCATTCCTTACTGAATACCTTGACTTTTTTCTCCTTTTTGGAATGCACATTTCTCTTTCCTTTTTTTGCATTTGATGGAAATTTTTATTTTGCATCCTTTAACGTGAAACGGTGACTGCATGCTTGGCAATGCGTTTCTTAGGCAAAAATTGACGCTGCCGTTTGTTTTTGTGCTGGTTTGTGTTTTTTCGTTCTTGTTGCTTTTTGTGCTTTGCTCTGCCCTTTTCCGGAAGGATTTGATAATTAACCGGTTTGTGTTTTTGGTTGCAGGAGCGGAGTGTTAAGAAACGTCAAGAGTTCCTGAAAGGATGGAAGAAAATCAAGTTTGCTTGTTGATTGATTATACCGTGTTTTTTTGTGGATCTTTGGAATGGGGATGGTTTCCTTTTTGTCATGCAATTTATAAATGTGCCAAAATGATGAGACTGATAAGTGGCTCTGTTTTGTTTCTTCGCACAGATGTAGACGGATTTTTGTATTGAAATTGTTTTTTGGTTTGTTTTAATGTTTATTTTGTTAAAAGCAGGTGTTGTTGAAATGGTTATGGGGTTGACTGTTGATGGATAGGCTCTGCGTTGGTTTAGCTGATCTTACTGAAACGGGAAAATTAATTGTGTAGTACAGAATTAAAGCTTACGTTGCATTGGTCGGCTTGTTTGGTGTTATTACAGTGTGGAAAGGATTGTTTCACGTACAGCAAGGCTAGGAATTGCTGAAAAACGGCAGAATTTCAGTAATGAGAAAACTTGGTTTGCCTTGACTAGTTTCAGATTAGACAAACAATTTCGTTAAGGTTGACGCAGTTCACAATTTTGTATTGTCGCCGCTGTTCTGATCCAAGTTCCAACTATAATGCAGTTCTCTGTCGGCAGTGCTTCCAGGTCGAACAAGTGATAACAGACGCTACTCGCTGAAGAACAGTACTTATAGCCGAGCAGCTTTGGCATCTTCCCGCGCGCAGGCGGTACATAAAGGCTTACTTGGAACAGTTTTGTTAATTAATAATTTTAACTTTAATTGTGTTAGCATTCGCATGCTGTTATCACAATAGTGTAATCAATAATATAACCATCATAA
>JAQGAU010003046.1:0-14013 GCA_034698045.1 Paramacrobiotus richtersi
GTTTAAAAATTAAAAAAAAACTGTACCGTTATCATATGTCGCATTAGTCCAAAATTGTGTGGTTATTACCCGTTTTACTGACTGACAGGGAATTACATCATGAACAATGGTTGACAGAATTAAAATCGAGGAATGTAACGTCTAAACAGCCTGGATAAGGTCACTGACTGCACAAGCACAAACATGGATTCCTCACCGAGCTAGGGTTGGAAAAAAACAGTTTTCTGGGGGATCAATAAATAAAAACAAAAAGAAGGAGTATCACGTACGACACACTGTTTCTTGACGCCGAACACACTCTGCTCAAAATCGCATAATTACATAAGAAAGGAAACAAAAAAAGACGCAGCGCCGTGTCACATTACTTCAAAGGTAGTTCGCCCCTCCAGGGACAGTCTAACTGCCCTGCTTCAACTGCAGGATGATGGAACGCAGCCGCGACACATCCTTCGTGCCCTTGGCTGACTTGGGGTTGAAGTCGCACATGCGCGCCACACGCTCCCATTCCTCGCCGGGCTTGTCCGAGTCACGCTGGCCGATAAAGTCCTTCTCAGCGTCACGGTTGTTTTTCTTGGCCTTCTTGGCGTTGTCCTCCTGCAGTTGGTACCATTCCTGGAAAATTTCACTGGAACATCAATTCGGACAATAAAACAATATATAAACACATAATTACCGAAAATGTTCACGTAATTACCGAAAAAGTTCAACAAGAGGCTGTGACTGAGCAAAAGCACAGTGAATAAAGATAAATAAATATCGCGATGTGTGTCACGCATGTACTCCACTTATAAGCAAACATGCCTTAATAATTGCTTAAAATAGCAAACATACCTCTAATTCTCTTCGGGCTTGTTCGCGTAATTCCTGTTTCTTCTTCTCTTCATCGGCATCTGAAAAGTTTCCACATTATCTCATAGAACTCTGTTTTTACGCCATAAAAAAAGTAATGTCAATATAAAAATAAGGAATAAATCAATCACAGTAGTTATACAATTAGAATTAAAACTTTCGAATATGCATTATGCAGTAACAATTCTCTTGTATTTATTCAGCAATAAAATTCCTCTACACCACAAAGTAAGCGGTAGGAAAACAAAAAAACTACAACCATAACTAGGAAAACTACGAAAGGAATATAATCGAGAACCGAAAGCTGAGGAATTTACATTTTCAGTGAATAAAACAAACGAAAGGAACATCAGTTTAGTCGCAAGAAAAATATTTTTTCTATAACAAAACAATAATTAAAAATACAGAACGACATTAAGGGCGCTGATTAACATCCCAGGTTATGAAAACCCCAGGTGTTCTGAATTATTCGCCTTGCCTGTTAAAGAATGAACCGCGAAAAAGCTTACCTTTATTCTCTAATCGCTCCTTTTGGTCCTCGCGCCACTTGCGGATCTTTTCCGGGGTCGATGGCCGAATCTTGGGAGGATCGAACACTGACGGTCCATTCAACTGCAGAGAAATGGAAGATCAAGCTTCATCATCACTTTGGAGCAGTGCTGTCACTGCTTACACACATAAGTCGTAAAACAATTCGATTTACCAAGTATTGCTATCTTTTAGTACAAAACATGTTCGAAGAAGAAGAATATAAATGTTAAAACTAATCGAATAAATACAATAGAAAATCCGCAAACGCGACTGATATGATAACACCAAGTTCATACGGTAAACCTGTTCCATCTTTCTGTTGTCAGCCATCTACACATCCACTTTGCTATGATTCTGTAGATGATTGAAGAAATTTCGAAAAAGGGGCCCTCAAAGTCTGGAAACTACGGTACTGGATTTCTTCACTCGTATTCTGTCGATGCTATCTCACCTGACTTTGCACGTTTCCATATCCATTCTCCCTTTCATCCATGAAATCATCACTGACACCATTAACGTAAGGTGCTCCAGAGTCCTCTCGGACATTTGTCATCGTTGGTGCGCCAAAATCCTGATTTTCACCATCTGAAAACAGGGTGGACTTGTCAGTTTTCATCGAAAAATCTGTATCTGATTAACGCAGTCTCAATGCTACGCTATGGCAACATTCCATGTAATGAGCGATATTCCGCATAACCCGACGAACAGGGACACGACCATATCATGCGCAATAATTCGAATCTCCATCTGATAATCTGATTTTTTTATTACTGTATGACTTTACAAAATAACAGTGTTCACCACGGCTTCGTAGTCGATCTATGGTTGTATATAATGCTAATCTGAATAAATCGACAAGGACATCAGCGTTAAACAAACACATGAATTAAAATATTTCAAATAATTACAAATTACTTTCACTTACTAGTCATGCCAAAGCCATCGTCAAACGCGTTAACTTTATCAAAATCATCATCATCCAAGCCCGCTAAAGTATTCCGTTCTTGGGCAATGAAAGCAGCGGCTGGATCAACTTCTTCTTCGCCAGCACTGTCAGCGCGCTGCTCATGCTCGTCACCAAAAGGATCCATGTTACAGAAGTCAAAAAACGGTGTCGACGTAAGCGAGATCCACACACACACCCAGTACAGCGCAGCCGATCACTCTGCTCTCTTAGAAAATCGATACAAATCCGGAAGATGAAGGGCTGAACACCGAGACGGTTAATGAATCCCACTCGAACTGACGGAAGACTGGGGGGAACTCAGTGGGGGAAAGATCAAAAAGCACGCTTATCGGGACTGGTTTATTGACGGAGTGAAGAAGCCGATCCGTAGGTGCCAAGTACGATTCAAAATGCTGCAGTATATCACGTGATATTTCGTTAATTGATCGGTCGAATTCGTCACGTGGAGTGGGCCGCAATTTCTGCGGACTGGTCTCGATTTACGTGGAGCAAACGCCTTCCACTTCTCGTGGTTGTTTCTCAACGTGAGTTGGGCATTCCAATGGAAGCATCGCGAACTTACTTACTGGCATTCCAAATGCGCTTACTCCAGACCGGAAGTTGGCGTCTTCGCCAGTGCTGCATCATCGTTCAATTTACTTTATCGCATCCTGAATGGCTTCGTAGAGTTCCCAAGGCAGCGTTCGATTTTTGGAAAAGGGAACTCTGGAATCAAATAGCGATAAAATCAATGTGCGTTTAAGCAAGAAGATCATTCTGGAAAGAATGTGCATTTGCATTATCCTTGTGCAAAGAATTAAGGCCCTTGTCTATTTTTTTCTGTGTTTTTCGTTACGACTTGCCTGCAGTGAACTTTATGGTCTTCGAGGCTTCACCTATGCATAACTGCGCAATCTCAACGAATTTATTATTAAATTTATAGTTATAAAATTGGATCTTTAATTTTCTGAAAAGTTTTTTTATACCATGAAGGAGAATGTGCGTGTTTTTGTCAGACTGCGCCCATCGATGGAGAGTTTACCAGAATTCCATATTGCGCTTAAAGCAGCCACAAATTTATTTGACATCATCGAAAATCTTAACGGCGACGAAGCTTCGGAATCATGCAGCAGTGCCAGGGAACCGGCGCGACAGATACTGAAAATTATACTTCCACGACCAGCAGCCGCGGATGGCACCACCAGTCATTATCGTGAAAAATTCCAGTTTCAGTTTGACAGAATCTTCGGTACTACTTGCTATCAGAGCGACCTTTTTGAACATGTGGCTCGACCGTTGGTGGATCGAGCTCTGGAAGGATATAACGGTAATCCGACATGTGAGTGAATCGGGTTCTTTCTGAATGTTTCGGCAGAGAAGAGCTTCCTGGTAAATCCATATAATTCAGCGGTTACTAATGCCGCACCCATACAGTACTGTACAGATACATATCCGCAGCTCGCTTGTAATAAATCATTACATGTTCTGGACACTGAATTAGGAACCTATGGCCTCGTACTCTTGTGCATGGCATGCAGAAAGGACTAGCTTGGTTAAAACAATATAACTACAATAGCTGACGATAATAATACAACTTATTTTAGGAACACTATTCGCGTATGGTCAAACCGGCAGCGGCAAGACCTTCACCATCACCGGTCCATTGACTGGCTGTACTTTTGCCCATTGCGTACCTTCTCGGCATGGTGCTCACGTTGAGTGCCAGCGTGGTATCGTTCCCCGCGCTCTGTCCTTTATCTTCGACTGCATTCGATCAGCCCCGGAAACATCCAGCACCATATCCATATCCTACCTGGAAATCTACAACGAATGTGGCTACGATCTTCTCCATCCGCTGTGGGCAACGGCCGGTCTGAGCTGCATTACCGCTGACGAATTGGGACTGCCAAAAATCACGCTGCTAGAAGATGGCGACCAAAACGTGCACGTTGGTAATCTAAGTATGCATACCGTGGAAACCGCCGCGGAGGCGATGCGGCTGTTGGAGATCGGACAGGTCAACCGGGCCCGAGCGGACACCCCGGTGAATCCCACTTCCACTCGGTCACATTGCATTTTTACGGTGATTATCAAACGGCGTGAACGGGATTCGGCGCTAGTGAAAATGGCCAAATTACATATTGTGGATTTGGCCGGATCGGAGCGCGTATGGAAGAATGGAATTGGGGGAAAGTGTCTGACGGAGGCGAAGCATATTAACTTGTCGCTTCACTATCTAGAACAAGTAAGTTTATATATTACGCGTAATACTTCCGCTCGATGCTGGCAATCAGTTTTCTGCGTGTTGCAAGAAGCCACGTTATCTGCTCTGCCGAACTTTCAGAAAAGCGCCAGCTCTAATGTGTGCGTTATCAAAAGGCTCCGTGTTTTTTGTGGTGAAGAGTACAGTATATTCGCCCCTTCCTGATGGTTGACTACTGTTTAACTACCACTGCCTGAAATCTGAAAATTTTCTTTGAACACTCCCGGACCGATTCGAGTATATTACAAGTTAATTTATTTTTTGGCGAACATGCAGTTTGTTTACGAATATGTGTCCCCGGTGCTGTGCATTATTCATGTATTTCTGTTGTTTACTATGTGGCTGATTTCAACAGGTGATTGGCGCATTAAGCGAGAAAAACCGCAAACACATTCCGTACCGGAACAGCTTACTGACGTCCATCTTGAAGGATAGTCTGGGTGGGAACTGCTTAACCAGCATGATCGCCACCTGCTCAACGGATGTGTGTAATATCGAAGAGAGCGTTTCGACGTGCCGGTTTTCGCAGCGTGTGGCGTTAATCAAAAACCAAGTGGTCGCCAACCAGGATCTCGATCCGACAATGGAACTGCAGTTACTTCGCAAGCAGCTGGCCGATTTGAAGAATTCTTATGCGTTGTTGTTACATGCCTTCCAAAGAGTACAAGGGAATGCTGGGAACGGCTCCGAACTGGAGAATTGGTCGGGATGTACGGATACCCCACAGGAAGCAGTGGCCGAAAGATTGAGTGAGGAAGATAAAGATACGTGCAAACGAGCAGTGGAGGAGTTTGTAGCGGCTGGAATGGGCTGTGGCGATGGCACTGACACAGAGGATGAATTATCTCTACCGGATTTTGACTGGCGAAAGATCCAGTTGTCCTTTCGGCTTTTGAGGGGAATGATGCTCGAGCATGCAAGCGCGTCAACTGGTGAACCAGACGACGCTGACAGAGCGTGTAAAGGTGAGTAACTGGAAATCACGAATTCAAAAATGCGAGATGTCTATACGGCAGTGGCCTCTAGATTCCAAGAAAATAGAGGATTTGGAACAGACTCTTCACCAACGCGATCGGGAACTGTCAGTACTGTGTAAGCTCCTGCGACAGGAAAAGAAGCGAATGGACAAACTTGTAGGTGAGCTAAACTTTGCATATGGAGTTAAGTACAATCAAACAGTCCGAAAATTAAAAGCGGCACGTGACATCAACGGCTTTCTCTCTGTGCAGAACAAACTCGTAGTTCACCGAGGGGAACTCGGCAGCCAAGCTCAAAGGTCACTGTGGACCCGGAAACGGCGGCCTTTGAAAGAGACCCAGTGGTCGTTTCTTCATTAACAACTGTAACAACAGCAACACCTGCCAGTCATACTGGAGCATCTTCTGATAAAACTACTCCATACTTCGACAACTGGCCGCAGTTTCTACCGGTCGATCTCATCAACAGGCTAAAACTAGCCATTGCGAACCAGACCGTCGTCGGCGACTCTGATTTGCGACGAACTGTGCTGATATCCTTTCTCCAGTCTCATCCGGAGCGAAGTCATCTAGAGCAGCTAAAGCTTTCGTTAACATCACGCATCGACCAAGCGCGACACTTGGGTACCGGGATTCGGGAATTACAGAGTCAGCTGCAAGGAAATTGCCAGGAAAGTAGCTCGATGCCATCGCTGAACGACCGGCAGGAGACAGCCTTGAAACAGGTTCGCTTAAAAGCCTTGTTGGAACAACTGCGGACGCTGAAATCACAAGTAGAAGTACTGGAAAGCGAAATAAAAAGAAAGAGTGGAACGATTCAGGAAGAGTTTGATTGCTGGTGGAACCGCTTGGTGTGAATAGCGATCAGAGCCGCAACGATGTTGTGTTTAGTCTGCTAAGTATTTCAGAGTTTTTTGGGATAATCAAGTTACTCAAGCTTTAAGCATAGACGATTCAACGGGCGGTACGGGCCCACAAAATCAAGATTTTTCGAGATAAATCGTGAAATTTATCGAACGTGCTAGATTTCTTTACATGTGGTGACGTTGGTGTCCTTCAGTATTTTTACGTGCAGGCGCTTGTGACATTATATTCTCTGCTCACACATTATATATTTATTGTTGCAGTCGGCAAACACGAGCTAAAAACGGGCACCAAACAAACCGGAGTGCCAAAAACTGAATGTATAAGCGATACAAATTACTGGCAATTAAATAGATTACAGAAACGCGTTGAACAATTAGATTTTATCGATTGTGGTGACTTTTTGAAGATAACTTACATGGAACTAGTAATCAAAAGTAATAACATCAAACGCCGCTTATCACATTTTCAATGAGGCAACTGACTTAGATCTCGCCCTCAGATGGGATGACAAATTTTACGTAGGTTTCCGGAAATTTTCACCGGCAAACTTAGCTTTCCCGCCCAGTTCCTCTTCTATGCGCAGGAGTTGATTGTACTTGCAACACCGCTCCGTTCGGCAAGGAGCGCCGGTTTTTATCTGAAAAATGCGGATATACATGCAAGCTTTGCTGAACCTTGGTCCATATGCACATTCAGTTGCAATCTGTTCTGCACGGCATGCTGTCAGTCTGCGTACCTGTCCGCAGCCCAGGCCAACGGACAAATCGGAAATGGTCACATCTTCCGTTTCTCCGCTGCGATGCGATACCATTACACTCCAGTCATTAGAGCGCGCCAGTACAGCCGCAGCAATGGCTTCCGACAGAGTGCCAATCTGATTGACCTTTAGCAAGAGACAGTTGCAGCACTTTTTTTCGATGGCTTGCTGAATTCTGAAATTATATGAATAAGTACGGTAAGCATTGCTCGCACTGGTAAGCCACCGTCCAGTACGTACCTTTCCGTATTGGACACCGTAAGATCGTCCCTGAAAACCAGCGGTTTTATCGTCTCGAGGCAGATATATGCTGCATTGCAAATCTCACCCAACTACTTGTATCTGAACAGAACTCGTGAACTGTTCCCAGGCTTGAAAATCGTCTTGCTCAAATGCATCTGAATATACCAAAAATGGTTTGTGTGCACTGTAATCCGCGTCGTAGCGAAGTGACTCCGAAATACCTTCTAGCGAAACTATTTCGAATTCGTTCATATAGCTGCGGTACAGGTCCGCTAGTTCATTTGATGAAAGCTGAAACGGGAGAAAAATTATGCTTTTTACTATCGATAAGGTTTCACTTTGTCATATTTGTACTTTTTTGGCGTTAGACTGGTCTTCGGCTTTGAAATCCAAGTTGTACTTGCGTTCCTGATCAGCCTTCTCGCAGAACTCAGAGGCTGCGGCATCAATGGCGATCTTGATGCGGCCTGTATATCCGGCGGTTTCAATTGCTTCCTTTACAAGCAGCAGAGCTGCAAGGACAGATATGTATAAGCCGGAGTAGTGTATAACGAAAGGTAGCGCAATCAAGTTACCTTCCTTTCCGTCGGCGATATCCGGTGCAAAACCGCCCTCGTCTCCAACGTTCGTAGCTAGAAAAATTGCGCAGGGAAAAAATGCTTTGTTACGCTGCTCAATGACTTTTCTGTTGTTGTCCATTGATTTGCAAAGTATATATGTACCGGTCTTGCCGTGTTTTTTCTCCAAAATAACTTTCAGATGGTGGTACACCTCACTGCCCATTTTCATTGCTTCGCGGAAGTTTGCGGCTCCTGTTTGAAAGGACAGTAAACATTTTGTAACATAATACAATGCAAAAACCAACTGAAGACTGTTAAGTACCAACTGGCATGATCATGAATTCCTGTATGGCCAAGCGATTCCCTGAATGCCTGCCGCCATTGATCACGTTCATTGCCGGTACGGGTAACATTACACCCGGATTGCCGCATAATTCACCAACGTAGCGATAAAACGGGATTTTCTGATTGTGAAAAATATCAGTTTTTTAGTACTTAATCGAGTTTTCAATAGGCATGCGAGAGAAACCTTTTCATGTGCTGCGGCTTTTGCGACCGCCATCGAGACTGCCAAGATCGCATTGGCGCCCAGTCGACCTGAAGATCAAATCCATTTATCCATTTATGTACAGACGAGTTGGTAGAATGCAGCATCAGTTAATTAAAACTCGTACTTTTGTCTTTTGTGCCGTCAAGATCACATAGGAATTTGTCGATTTCCGCTTGGTTCAGTATGCTGATGTTCTAAGCAGAAAGCTCCGTTAAATTTCGCCAAACCAACATCCTTATACTACGCAAGAGTTATATTAATCGTAACATTTTATGACAGAAGTGCATGTTAAGTGCGTATCACTAAACGCAGCGCAGAACCTATCGTGCAAAGATTCGATCGACAATCTTCTCGGTCAAAACGCTATTACCGATGCTATCAGTTTTGGCGCGATTTCGTTCCGGATGTTATCGATGGCTTGATTGACTCCTTCAAAATTTGCAGTTTTAATGGCTGTTTATCGTAAGGCGGACGAGCATGTTTAAAACGTTGTTGCTTTGTGACTTCGGCCACAGCTGCTGTTTTGCGTGAATGCTTCGAAATACGTACCTCGTCCATGATGTGCCGCTTTGTCGCCATCTCTCAGCTCTTTTGCTTCGTAGATTCCTGTCGAGGCGCCGCTGGGTACAGCAGAGCGAAATATTCCTTTAAAAGAACATTTGCTTACGAATCACCGTAGATTTTCACCTAACTGCGTATCAACATCCGAGCTGACCTGGCGTGTGGTCTAGTACAAAACAGAAACTGGACTGTCACCTGAACATACAGATACACTACAGTACGTACGCGTAATGTGTACAACCTAATAATGAGGCTGTACGATGTAATGCAGACTGCAAGCGATATTCGGAATAAAAAATACAACCATATAACATAAAAGCAACAACATTCAGTGAATATTTTAGGCTACTATATTGAACCGAAGACCCTTTGACTAAGATATATACTAAGTATATTATTTCCTAGCATATACTCTAGAGTGAAGTGACGAGGCTGATAAATCAGCAAAAGTAAACAATAAAACGCTGACCCGGACCGCAATGTCGTTACCCATTCAGAAGGTGATCAGAATGACGTAGCACTATATATACACAGCGAAAACAATGTAAGAATTTTAATGAAGTATTTTTAAAGATCGTCGAAACTTGTTAATGGTGAAGTATAGCAGGATGTCATTTAATCAGAAAAAACTGCTTTCGTTTATGGTACTGTACCTTTAGTCGTAAAGACGTCGACCTCTACCGTGGGATGTCCGCGGCTATCGTATATCTGACGGGCAAGGATCTTTCTGATGGACATTTGGATCGGACGGAATCTCGGTTTAGCTGTGGTCCAAAAGTACTACTGTCCACCCGACATATGCAGGCATAAAAAATTATTAAAAATAAAATATTAGATTGCGTTTACAGCAGGTAAAAATTGAAACAGTACAGTAGTATCATTAGTACATCAGTCCCGTGGTTCAGCTGTCACTGTATAAGAACACTAACTTTGTCGATGTATGACTCGTTTCTGCCGTATTCCTTTGTACCAATGTCAATAGCAACCGAAGCGATTACAATAGTGTATGGGATGAAATGGATGAAAACAACTTGCACATTGAATAGTGCGATTACTATTCAATGGAGGGTAAAGAAACAAGTTTGAAAAATTGGAGACATATTTGCGAAGTAGTGGTGTGTCTGGAACCCAATGCACTTGGTGGTGATGCTTCGGAATAATCATTAATTTTTAGTACCAGTATTACTCATAGTGGCCACGTTTATGCTCTGTTCGCGGATCAGGGGCCGTCAGTCAATCTTAACGAGTTAGTTCTGACAAGAGACTAGCGCTGCAACAGCTTGCACACTTCCTACGAAAAGATATCAAACTGAGGCATACCGTAGTGCAATAAATTACACATCGGAGTACCAACTCCAGCATCTCAAACACAATTACTTCGCATGGATCTGGTGGAGAAGCCCCTGGGCATAAATCTATCTAACGCTAAAATTCTAAATCGATTAATACTGGCATCGAGCACAAACGACG
This sequence comes from Paramacrobiotus richtersi, assembly GCA_034698045.1. Lineage (NCBI taxonomy): Eukaryota > Metazoa > Tardigrada > Eutardigrada > Parachela > Macrobiotidae > Paramacrobiotus > Paramacrobiotus richtersi. Next base: position 10,575 of record JAQGAU010003046.1, read on the forward strand.
CGAAACTACCGCTTTACATCCCCGTTTTTGGCCTGGGTGACAAAGGCATGGGCAGCTTGACCGCCGTCTTATCCTTATCCCCAAAAGCAATCGCCAGCATTGGCCCATCATTTCCCCCATTCTCAGGATTCTTCTTGATCCCCATTGGTACGGTCAAAGATCCCCTGATCGGTACCGGCGGTGCCCGACTCAACGCATTCCCCACCGCATTGCTCTGCCCACCCGTCAGCCTCCCCAAATCGAGCGTCCCCGACATTTCCACTGAAACGCCTCGTTTGGACGCATCAACACTGACATTAGGAACGGACGGTGTGGAGAGTGCTTTAGTGACCAGTATCCAGTTGCTGTCGACGGGAGGCGGAATAGGCGTGCTGACCGTCTCCACCACAACGTCGCCGATGATTTTCAAAGCGTCCCTACAGGCTTGGTGCATGGCGAGGGCGGACTGGCGACGGGAGACGGCATCTGGGGATTCTTCCATTAGTGCTTCCTGATCACTGGAGGCATACAGTTTCGGTAGAAGTTCCGAGTGGATAAACCGCTTCATTTCACTGATTAACAGATGCACGATGGTTTTAGGAATGATGTCACGCACATTTTTGCTGATAATCCGCATGTATGAATCCACGAGGTTGCGAATTGTTTCGACCTGCCTTTCCAGTTGAGGATCTGCTGGTTCTGCATCAGGAGCAGTACCCTGCCAACAAAGTTCTTATAGCGTTTCACAAGTGATACCATGTTTATAATTTACCGTTGTTATTTTGAATTTATCGTCTACTTTGGTCGGGTTTATCCCGACTCGCACAAACGCTGCCCTCCATCCGTCCATTTCGTCTGGATTCGCACAGGAGAGCTCCAGCTGCTTGTGACCTTTGTACACATTTCGTCCGTCTGGGTGATATAGCGCGACAACCGGTCGTCTGGATAAGAATCCTGCATCTAAATCGAAATAGCGCAGTCCATCCACTGGAAGGATAAACTTTCTTTCGGTCTCGCTCATGTCATTGAACCATGTCAGATCCTCGTTGGTCAACACGAACCATTGCTCTTTATTACCGCGCATGAAACCTCCTGTCTTTTGTACAGCAAGGTAACCTTTGCGTATTAACTGATTTCCTGGTGTTGACTGAATCTACAAAAGAGAGGACTAAACTAAGGTGCCACTGCAGCGTTTCAGTGACAAGTTACTTTATGCTGCGATGCAGACGCGCGGGGCGTTGGTCCCTGAAACCCCACAAAATCGTCGTGGTTGGTGTTCATGTACGCCAGTTCAATGTCGACAATCAGTTTGATCTGCTCTTTGGTGACTCGTTCGCGATCACGAGCATGCGTGGCTATTAATCGTTCCACCTCATCTTTCAGTCGTGGAAAGGGATCAAGACGGGTGCTAATTTGATGTATCGCTTTAGCCAGTTCTATGATAACCATATCGACACACCGCAAAGATGGATCCTTAAGTTTGACAATCTGGGTTTTAACGATGGTCTCAAAAGCCTTATCCGGCGTAAACAGTCCAACTCGCACTCCGTGGATGTTCCGAATGGCCACGGCTATTTCGCGTCGGAGTTCGGTTTCCGCGAACCCGGTTTTGATCAGTTCGTACGGGAAGCGTTCGTGGAAGATGCGGTTGATGCGAGCACCGCCGCTCAATTCGATAGTGTTGACATCGTGGCAGCCTACCGTGGCACCTTCGATGCAGCGTTCAAATTCATTCGCAAACTGCTGGACCAGCAGGAGCATGACCTTTGTTCTTCGTGAATTATCCCCGGGAGTGAGGAGCTTGTAGTCCTGAATTTCTTTGTCCATGGCGCTCATTTGACGGTGGATCTTTTCTCTAACGGCTGGGAGCACTTCGCGGATATGGTTGACCAACTGCTGGTTCAGAATTTGCTGTAGGAAAGGAGTGCCCATTCTATCTGCCATGTGCCTGTAATTGACAAATTTATCAAAGTCAGTCTCCAGAAGCTTCATAAAAAAATCGGTAAGCATCAAAACGGCCACCCCTGCGTTGCAAAAAACCCCTCTTGCCGGGCTTGATTCAGCCATCGCGTTTCCCCTGGCTTCTACACAACAATGTAATCTGTCTGAATGGTAAAAATTAGGGATTTTTGCCTGCGAGTACCAGAAGAATGTCGTTAGCTGGCCGATTTGTGCCTAACCAGAAAATTATCACAGGGTGACCGAATTCGAGCTGTACCTCCATAACCCAAAATCTTCACCGGTATGCTGCATGTCCCAAGAAAAATCTCCTTTCACTGTCCAGTGCAGCCTGAATGTTCTTATTCGATTCGACATCCCGCTGGCTGCGACTGACGACTCCAACATAACCTCGTCGGAGCGGTAGTAGGCGGTTTTCCAGGATCTCTCTGGCGTCAGTGCCTTCATCCATCAAGTCCAGTTTCGTTATAACACCAATTGTCCGCACTCCCATTGGATCGACTTCTTTAGCGATCTTTAGTGCGTCGGACGTGGCCAAGTCGGAGTTTGCGGGTGATACAGCCAGAATAAGGCAGTTTTCTTGACGGACGAACTGTAAAATCATGTCGCGCACTTGCTTTTCTATGTCACGTGGCTGATCGCCAACTGGCACTTTGGTCATTCCGGGGAGGTCAATGAGTGTCAAGTTTAATACTGAAATAAGACCATTTGTAATTAATCTTTCTCTGGGTCAACAGCTCCGAATTAAAACGCGAAATATGTTATGGAATCGTTAGTTAAACGAAATGTGCATGTTAGTGATATTAATGTCGTCCTATCCCTCGCCGCAGCGATGTGTTTTATGATTCGGAAATTATTTTTAAAATTTGTCGTAGTTATCCTAATTATCAAGTTGTTGAAAAGTTATCAAGCTGATGTTAATTATTTAGGACATCTCGTATTAGTAAAATTTGTCAATCGAAACAAAATTACCATGTGGCGAATAGATTCGCAGATGAATCGGTACGGGCGAAATATTTTTCGTGTGGCCGAGTAGTCGATCCGTCTCTCGTTCAATCTCACGACGAACTTCGCTAAAGTCTGTGAACTGCTTTCCTTTTAGGTGCAAGAACTCTGCACATTCAACTTCCGACGTCACCAGCTGCAGAATCAATGGACGTCGCGTGACAATGCCAGAGCCCCGTGGAAGAAAATCGCGTCCCACGAAGCTTTCCAGCACGCTGCTCTTTCCAGCGCTTTGGCCTCCGATAACAGCGATCTGGGGCAGATCTAGCGCCACAGGAATAGACAGCTGTCCAAAGGCATGCTGAAGCTTGTTAACCATCGGGATCAACTTTTCCATTCCAGGATTTCCCGGGATGATGTTTGTGGCCATGTTGACTGCTTTAGGTTTTAGAAAAAGATGTCAACGAGGAAATTAATGATCCGTATTTGTGTGGGCCATTCGTGCTCTTGTGATGCAGCTGAACTCAGTGACTACTTATCCAGGCAACATCACCAT